>CM051695.1:25437822-25454539 GCA_028022725.1 Lycodopsis pacificus
TCCTTTGTTCAGCATCATGTACAAGTGAAGGTGTCAATACAATTGTTTAAAAAGCAAGACAACAAAAAGACCAATCTTCTATTGGCGGATGTCTAATTACGTACTCAAATGATTTGATTAACAGCAAAACAAAATCATTATATCATTGAGTAGGCTTGCAGATAAACACATGTTATACATAATAATAATAATAACACATTTTATTTATATAGCACTTTTCATGACACTCAAAGACACTTTACATTAAAATCATCATATATAAAAACAATACACTAAAAACAAAGTACACAATAATAGTCACACGTTAAAAGCAGTTTTGATTTGTGATTTGAATGTGGAAAGGTCAATGCAATCTCGGATGTTTTTAAGGTACATTTAAAATGCATTGAGGTTCTGTGGGTTTCTCCTGCTTTCTGGGCGGAATCTTCCATCCCAGCTTGAAGTCAGTCCATCCCTGATCTTTTAGCGCCGCAGTCATCTGAAGAGAAATAAACTGGGCTTATAATATATATACGTAAACTTCGTAAAATGTAAACAAACACGTCACAATCATCAGTAACTTCTAAATAACTCTTCTGGTTAAAAGTCCTGTGTTGGTCCCTCCAGCCCTGTGTGTCTTTGTTCAACGTCGTCACACGTTTTCTCTGAGTGTCTAATAATGACGCGGTTGGGTTTACACGGCAGTTACTTGAAAGACCGCTGCGTCTCATACGGATGCTGAAGGATACCTTGTGCGTCGGCATCAGACGCTGAAGGATACCTTGTGCGTCGGCATCAGACGCTGAAGGATACCTTGTGCGTCGGCATCAGACGCTAAAGGATACCTTGTGCGTCGGCATCAGACGCTAAAGGATACCTTGTGCGTCGGCATCAGACGCTAAAGGATACCTTGTGCGTCGGCATCAGACGCTGAAGGATACCTTGTGCGTCGGCATCAGGTGCCAAAGGATACCTTGTGCGTTGGCATCAGACGCTAAAGGATACCTTGTGCGTCGGCATCAGACGCTGAAGGATACCTTGTGCGTCGGCATCAGACGCTGAAGGATACCTTGTGCGTCGGCATCAGGCGCTAAAGGATACCTTGTGCGTCGGCATCAGCCGCTAAAGGATACCTTGTGCGTCGGCATCAGGCGCTAAAGGGTACCTTGTGCGTCGGCATCAGGCGCTAAAGGGTACCTTGTGCGTCGGTATCAGACGCTAAAGGATACCTTGTGCGTCGGTATCAGACGCTAAAGGGGGCGTGACGAAGCGATCGGAATCTGACGCCCTGGAAATGAGGACGAGCTGTAATGTCGTCAAAAAAGATTCAGGCGTTTTGGTAATGTACCGTCATGAAGCATTAAATAATTAAATAATGAATGTAGCGTCTGACACACTGCACACTAAACATCTTTCATTTTGTGTGTTATTTTCTGCTCATGCAACACAGTTTTCCTTGAGGGAGTTATGGGATTTAACAGCTGTTAACATGTTACTGAAGTCTGATTCTTGAGGTCTGATGCCAAAGGTTAACTGATTCTAAGGTCCGATGCCGTGAGTTCTGATTAGAACTGATTCTGATGCCCGATCCTGGGAACTGATCCTGAAATCTGATACCAAAGTTCTGATACTTTGGTCTCATAGCCGGGTTCTGAAGCCTGAGGACCGAATCCTAAGATCTGATCTAAGGTCTGACGTTGGGCCAGAATCGTTCCTCTGTTGTTGCTTTTTCCTCATGAGAGAATGAGGATATGGGCTGGAACTTTACCTGCTGTAGGATCTGTGTGTCAGCAGCTGGATTAGAAAGGTCAGCATTGGTCTGAATCTTCACCCTCACCACGGTCTTCTTCACTTCCTTCACACGGGCTGGATGGTCCAACAAACAACCAGAAACCAAGGAGAGAAATATTATTGCACTGCCAGAAAACAAAAACAGAGAAGTAAATATCTGGTTTATATATATTGTACCTCCATGGCACCAGAAGGTAAGCTCAGTGTTACAGCTCAAATCATTCCACTGGTGCTGTGAATCCTCAGCTACACAGTAATGGTTACCATATGGCTCTCCACTTTGCCAGTTTCTGAAGGAGCTGTTGCTGTTGTCGGACCACCTCCACAGCACACGGTACAAGCCAGTCCACACATGGTACGATGATATTACTGAAGACATCCTTGAGTTTTCTTCATCATTCTCCATCATAGCCAGGTCGGTGTGGTGTGTTCTGCAGTAAGCCTGGGCATCCATCCAATTCAGACCCTTCGTAACTAAAGTATAAACTTTCTGGCCTGCTACATGTTGATCTACCGATAGAAGTAAAGGAAAAGCTTCTGTTACTGCAAAGACTCGAGTGTGTGATCAACTTAACAGCAGCTAGAAAAAAAACAGGTGTTATTGCTGTCCTCCAGGGATTTAACTTGTCACCTCGCTGTAGTGATGTAGAAGTGGACTACGGGGTGCGTCAGTACACTGTGACATCACTGAGAGGCGTTAGGGCTGGGTGTTATGGACAAATCTTGTCGTAATTTCATATCCCAATAACGATATACTTCATCATATGGCATGTTTTCTGGTAATTCAATAAATAAACTCCATATGAAATAATCACATGGTCACGCCTTTTTTTTCTAAATACTGGCCAAATAAAAACTACTGAGTATTTTCTCATTTTATTAAGAACTTTAAAACAAAATGCCCAGATTTTTCTGAAAAAAATAAGTTGAGCTTTAACATTTCCGCATCGTCTCATTTTATCTTGAATAGAAAACCAGACATTTTCAAAGTGATATAAGATATAAATGAGACAAAATGAATGCATTTAGGCGGAGTTAACAGGCTCTCATTCTTTTCATTTCCTCTCATTAGTTCAAACAGAATGTACGCTAGACGTTCATATGAGGTTCATCGATAAAAGATACAACTATCAGAACAACACGACCGTTCAGGCTCAAAAGTGTACCGGGGATAAAAATGTTAGATAAAAGACTGGAAGGAATTCTGCAAATCGATTTGGCAACACCAATAAAATCTTCCTCGGACCACACCCAATAACCTTTCAACAGCATACAGTTCTACACTGCTTTTCAATTCTCAGGTCACTCTTTAAATCAATAAACACAGTATTTGTTCTTACCGTAACAAACAAAATATCTGCCGGTCAGACAGTTAATATCATTCCATCTTCCATCTGCTTGCATCTGCACACATGCCTGATCGAACGTATGCTGATCCGGCTGACCTGGAATCCACTTTTGGTAGCCAGTTATGCTTGTTCCACCAGTTGCGGACCATCTCCAGGAGTTTGCATCACTGCCCATGATTCCCTTCCAGGATTGTGGGTCGTCGTTCAGTCCAATCCAGATCAATGAGGAGATGGAACTAGGTCTGTTCAGCCTGTTTGCGTCTTCCATGCTTTCAACGGTCGCCAGGTCGGTGTGTTTCACTCTGCAGTAGTGCTGAGCATCGGCCCATTTCATCGGCAGGTTGACATGGTGGTACTCTCGAGGGACGAGGGCGGCGTGAGAGCAGGAAGTGAGGCCAAGTCCTGAGGGTTGATGAGAGAGAGGGCATATTTAGCTGTGAACTATCAAAAATCATGGTTGAATCTGTTGATCTGAATCATTTCAAAAGGCTTTATTTTTAGTTTCGAAGAGAAATTAAAGAGAGGCCTGTTTTTCTTTTTACCAGCGCAGGAGAGGCAGCGACAGGAGTTTTGTTTGTTCTTTTTGTTTGTTTGCATGTTTTTGTTTGGTTTGCCAAATAAATGAGAAAAATGGAATCCTGTACAGACAATCCACTCTTTCTGCCTGTGTGAACCACAAATCACGGTGCATCAGTGGCCCTTTGATCAATGTTTGTTTATTTTGTTATTCTGCCAGAAGAGGAGTCAGAAAATCGTTCCTTTGTCTATCGTATAGAAAGAATGTGTTCTAATTTAACTACATGCAGTATTGCAATTACTGGAGACACATTTCTTCTCATCATATCTTTATGAGTGTGATGGTTAATTTTTAGTGTCAAAAAATGAAGAAGATAGATTCAATTGAGCAGGTCAAAGGTCATATACGATTTCAGAAGCCCTTCTGTAATGAACTTGTTTTTACAGGCCGACATTTCTCAGCTGTCTGATTCAAAAGGGAATAATTAACCGTTTTGTGGCGCAAATGAGAACCAACAACAATCACCATGTAATTATGTGAAGATATTGTCACTCTTACCAAAAATGACGGAAATCAAAAGCACGGTGCAATCCATTTCTGATTTCACTGAAAAGTACAAAACTATATTTATATACAAATGTAGATATACACACACACGTATATATTTATATATATACACACACACACATATATATATTTATATATATATGTGTGTGTATATATATATATATATATATATAAAATTAGAAAAGCACGAAAAACATAATTTATCATGAGAGCATATTACATTACCACATGCATATGTACAAGATATTTGGTGAAATATTTGTAATAGTTTTGAGAATTGTATAAATTCTGTACTATACTGATGATAAAATGCATAATAACTACTAATAATAATAATAACCACAGTAATTATAAAAGAATGAATAGATTGGTACTCGCATACACAAAATCCAGTATTTTAACTCTTGGCAGCAAATCAACCAAACTTGGAATTGCTTTGTCATCTAATGTCTGCTCACCTGTCAGAGAAGCATCCTGTGCTGTGCTGCATTTGGTTATGCTCTTATTTAAATATACAAATAAACAACATGACGGGGGGGGGGGGGGGGGGGGGGCGACACAAACACTGAAAGGAATCATGGTGTCCATGTGTTTCTTTTAATGACAGCTGATTTATCTTTATGACAATTATCCACAAAGTGTGCAGCTTTTGTCACTGCAGTGTATCTTACTGGGTTTCTGGAAGAACATTTCCAGAGCCTGATATTTATTTATTTATTTATTTATGCCTGCATGCATGTATGTATGTAATTATGTATATATTTTAGAGCGGAGCAACGATTGCAATTTTTAATGGCATTGTTATGCGCAAAGTTCAATAATGAATTACAAAGTAATGTATTGTGCACTTTTAATTTAAAAGTATGCTATATGAACAAAAGTGCAATAACATTTGGTTTAAACAAACACTTGAAACAAATCAGGTGCTTTTTAACAGCAGTATTCCCTTTACACAGTAGCAGTTGTTTTTCTTGTAAATCTCAACTTCAACATGAATGTAATCAAACCAAAGCTATTTGCCACTGCCAGAGCACCAACGTTTTATCTAAAACAAGTTACCCTCAGAGTCCAGAGCCACCATCATGGTTGAATCTGTTGATCTGAATCATTTCAAAAGGCTTTATTTTTACTTTCTAAGAGAAATTAAAGAGAGGCCTGGTGTTTTCTTTACCAGCGCAGGAGAGGCAGCGACAGGAGTTTTGTTTGTTCTTTTCGTTTGTTTGCATGTTTTTCTTTGGTTTGCCAAATAAATGAGAAAAACGGAATCCTGTACAGACAATCCACTCTTTCTGCCTGCGTGAACCACAAATCACGGTGCATCAGTGGCCCTTTGATCAACGTTTGTTAATTTTGTTTTATTGGCCAAATTACCACGACAATGATCAACAGCATCAGATGAATCAACCTGCCAGAAGAGGAGTCAGAAAATTGTTCCTTTGTCTGTCGTCTATCACAGGTCATTTGATTTTTTTGACTATAATTAAATTAGAAAATTAGAAAAGCACTAAAAACATAATTTACCATTCGAGCATATGTCCACCTTAACACATAACACACATATGTACAAGGCACCTTCAGTAAGCTCGACCGTGGCTTGGTGAAATATTTGTAATAGTTTTGAGAATTGTATAAATTCTGTACTATACTGATGATAAAATGCCTAATAACTACTAATAATAATAATAACCACAGTAATTACAAAAGAATGAATAGATTGGTACTCACATACACAAAATCCAGCATTTTAACTCTTGGCAGCAAATCAACCAAACTTGGAATTGCTTTGTCATCTAATGTCTGCTCACCTGTCAGAGAAGCATCCTGTGCTGTGCTGCATTTGGTTATGCTCTTATTTAAATATACAAATATGACTAAGGTGACCTTGGTTTTATATAACCATTGAAAATGTAAATGTTTTGTTTTTTCATAAACGGAGGTCTACAGAAACCCTGCGTCTGCGTTAAACACTTTTAAAGGAGGTCAAGAAAAAGTGTTAAATTAAAGAATTCATTACTTTGTTCAATTCAAGACATTTCCTTCAGAGGAAACAAACAAAAGCAACCCAATACATTGTAGGTCTTACACTTGTCAAGCACACTATATGAGATTAATTAAACATACAACGCTGCCATACCTTGATCATAGACACTAAACATAATCAGTTGCTGCAGATTTATCGGCTGCACATCCATGATGCGAATCTCCCGTTCCACCACATCCCGAAGGTGCTCTATTGGATCGAGATGTGGTGACTGTGGAGGTGCGTGTTAGAGTACAGTGAACTCATCATCATGTTCAAGAAACCAGTTTGAGATGATTTGAGCTTTGTGACACGGCGCATTACCCTGCTGGAAGTAGCCGTCAGAAGATGGGCACACTGTGGTCCTAAAGGGATGCACACGGTCAGCAACAACACTCAGGTAGGCCGTGGCGTTTAAACGATGCTCAATTGGTACTAAGGGGCTCAAAGTGTGCCAAGAAAATATCCCCCGCACCATGACACCACCACCAGCAGCCTGAACCGTTGATTCAAGGCCGGATGGATCCATGCTTTCGTGTTGTTTAATTCTGACCCGACCATCTGAATGTCGCAGCTGAACTCGAGACTCATCAGACCAGGCAACGTTTTTCCAATCTTCTATTGTCCAAGTTTGGTGAGCCTGTGCCAATTGTAGCCGCAGTTTCCTGTTCTTAGCTGACAGGAGTGGCAGTCGTCTTCACCACGTCTAGATGCCTAAATGCATTGAGTTGCAGCCATGTGATTGGCTGATTAGCTATTTGTGTGAACAAGCAATTGAACAGGTGTGCCTAATAAAGTGGCCGGTGTATAAGCACAAACCGAAGAGACACATACTGTGAATTGGAATACATTAGGAAACCACCCCCCCCCCCCCCCCCCCCCCCGCATGATGGCAGATGAAGGCGCGCTCGTCTCCGTCAGCCCGCTCATGTCGAGCATCCTCATCCGTACAGTATATGTTGCCATCACCAAAGCTCTTCGGCTCTCCACTTTTCCGGTTTCTGAATAAGCCGTTGCTGTTATCGGACCAAGTCCACAGCACTTGGTACAAACCAATCCATACATTCGGGGCTTGTTTCGAGCTGTAGACGTTTGTGTTTTCTTCTTTGTTCTCGATCATAGCTCAGTCTGTGTCGTGTTCTCTGCAGTGGTCGCGTGTAAATGAAACTTTAAGCAGCTGTCACTGTTTCCCACCTCGTAACAGAAGAAAGAATACTTAAATCTTTGATCGGGAGTTCATTTCTTGTCTTGCGGAGAGTATTGTGAACTTGCAGTGGAACTGTATTTCATCACTTATTCCCTTGAAATATAAAGGCAACCTGACAATCATTGTTGAGATGAGATCTGAACTCTTTCATCCTCCAAACATACAGACGGCTGCTCTCGGCACAGATGGACTGGAAGGTGTGTGCTCTCGCTACTATTTTCATATGCAAAGCATGAACTTGGTAAAGGTTACCTTTTGTGTACAGACAATGACGGGACGTAATACCTTACTATACTTACTAAAGGTGTCTTTGTCGATTCCTCAGCTGATCCCGATTAATCGTTTTGTCAATAAAACGACAGAAAATAGTGAAACATGCCTGTTATAATCCCCCATAATCCCCGGGGACATCTTCATATGTTACGGTTACCAGACGACCCTCTTAGCCCAGTGAGCTAGTCGCCCCCTCGTGTCTTCAGCAGCTAAACCTTTGAAATGAGAAGATATTTACATATTCATAGATTCTGGATTTTTCAATGAGGGAGAAGGAGGAGACGTCATTTTAAGTTTGAACTTTTTTAGTGAAAAAAGACCCACATCAGACACAAATTATCGTTCACAGCAGAGCATCTTTATTCACGTCTTAAAACATGTCTGACAACGAAAGCGATTCTAAACAAAGCTGGTGATGACAGTAATAACGTCACGTCCTTTGTTCACCATGTATTACATTGCAGTCATTTAGCAGAAGCTTTGCTCCAAAGCGACTTACAATAAGTGTATTCAACATCGGTATTCAAGAGAACTACTCGTCACCAGAAGTCATAAGTGCATCTCCTTTTTTAAACAAGCATCTAAGAGCAGAAACCAGAGCCAAAGTACAGACACAAACTAATACCAATACAATGAGTTCTAAGTGGAAGGCTCAGGGTCGTACTTCTGAGGTTTCAGCCTGCTCCGAAAGATGGGCTGTGCTGACGTCAGTGGGGAGTGCATTGCACCGCTGTGGGGCCAGGACAGGAAACAGCCGTGACCGGGTCGATCGGCTGCAGGGACCTCTGAGCGACTGGGCGACCAGTCGCCCCGAGGCAGCATGTACATGCATCATACACAAGTGAAGGTGTCAATACAATTGTTGAAAAAGTAAGACAACAGAAAATTAGGAAATTAAAGATAAAAAAAAGATAGAAGTGTTTCCTTTCATTATTTTTGGACTGACTTTTTAAAACAGACAGTAGCTCCTCTGATGACAACAAGTGTTTGCTGTAGTTACCCTGGACTATGTCAACAACAAAAAGACCAATCTTCTATAAGCGGATGTCTAATTACGTACTCAAATGATTTGATTAACAGCAAAACAAAATCATTATGTCATTGAGTAGGCTTGCAGATAAAAACATATGTTATACATTTAAAATGCATCACAGTTCTGTGGGTTTGTGACTTGAATGTGGAAAGGTCAATGCAATCTCGGATGTTTTTAAGGTACATTTAAAATGCATTGAGGTTCTGTGGGTTTCTCCTGCTTTCTGGGCAGAATCTTCCATGCCAGCTTGAAGTCAGTCCATCCCCGATTCTTTAGCGCTGCAGCCAGCTGAAGAGAAATAACAATTAAAAAAGTGCACTCTTTCGTTTTCTGTCTTTTTCTTCATCCACTTTCATTTTACCTCCTAAAATAAACAGAGAACGAGTTGTACCTTCTGCAGGAGCTGGGTGTTAGTCGCAGGATCTGTGACGTCAGCGTCCGTCTTAAACTTCATCCTCACCGTGGTCCTCAGTTTTGCAACTGAACAGTAAAATAAACGTGCAGTCACTCAACAGCGAGACTCATACTGTACATTTTGATTAATATAGATCAAAAATCACCTTGATGGCAGATAAACGGAATCTTCACATCACAGTTTCCGTCATCCCATTCATGTAGAACATTCTCGGACATACAATACTGTTTGCCATCGTAGTTATTTGGGCTGATTTGGCGCCAGAATTTGAAGGAGCTTTGGGACTTGTCGGACCAAGCCCACCGCACTCGGTACAGACCAATCCAAGCTGTATCAGAGCCTGGTTTTGTAGAAATTACCTCATTGTTTTCTTTGTCGTTCTCAATCATAGCTAAGTCTGTGTAGTGCTCTCTGCAGTAGTCGCGGGCGTTGTACCACGTTTTCTTCACGAGGACGAACACATAGGTTCTCTCAGTTTGGGTCGTCTCTGCAATAGACAGAAGTGAAGGCAGTGTAACAATTCATTTCTGATATATATATATACATATATAGATTAACTCAACAAACCTGGTGTGAATACAGCTTTAGCCTTAGATGGTGGAAGGCAATTTCACAAAGAGAGCGATAGCTGTGACATTTTCTATAAAATTGTGTCAGTGGACAAATGCATTCAGTGTGTGAAATCCATAAACTCAAATCATTTCTTACCAGTGTAACAAATAAAACTGAATGAAACTGATTCACACAACTGATCGGCCCATTTTCCATTAGGGAGCATCCTGACACAGTTTTCATCTGCTATTTCACTGGATGGTTCCCCCGTCTCCCAGTTTTGGAAACCGGTTTTGCTCGTTTCACCAGTCGCTGACCATCTCCAGGAGTTGCTGTCATTGCCCATGCTGTCCTTCCAGGATTTTGGGTTGTCACTCATCCCGATCCATGTCCATGTAGCGGAGAAAGGAGAATGTAGCCTGCTGATATCATCATGGCTTTCGATGGTCGCCAGGTCGGTGTATTTCTCTCTGCAGTAGTGCTGAGCCTCAGCCCAGGTCATTTGTAAATTAACATAGTAGTACTTACGCTCGGGGAAGCGAGAGCAGGAGCTGAGGCTGAATCCTGAGGGTTGGTGAGAGAGAGGGCAGATTTTGTATTTCGTGATTTACAATATTTGTAATAATTTCCATCAACATATAATAGCATTAAATCCACTTTACTTGTATTTTTAGACTGTGGTACTTCTACTTTTACTACTTTAACTCTGCCGTGTCTTTAGTCTTGTTTACCTGAGAGATTTCAGTTATATTTGGTTTAAATTAGGTCACTATGAAGCACTTTTCCTGCTCATATTTCTATGAAAATGTATTATATATATATGGAAATCTTATTTTAAAAACACCATACAAATTGCTCACCAAATGAGGCGAGTACGTAAAAATATTCCTGTCAAAAAGAGTTGTTATGCTCATTTATATTTCATAATATATTTGAATTGCCAGTGATGATCATCATGAATCCTTCTTTTGATAATATATTACGCATAAACCTTTGTCATCAGTGAATTTACTCTCTGTTTTTACCTGCATCACTCAACAAGCTTACAATGTTGTGTTGGGTTTGAGTGTGAACTGAAAACCAAAACAAAAGACATTTCATCCGTCGTTAACTTCTTTAAATGACTTGACCTTACCAAAGAAGAGGAGAATCAGAGTCACATACCGATCCATTTCTGATTTTCACTGCAAACAAGAAGAAAGTAGGCAAATAATTATTAAAGCTGAACTTTCAAACCTCTGCATGAGCAACACAGGCGTTTCCAGTTATCCAGGCTGATTGAGACCTCTGCTCTGGTCGCTGAACTTCATGAATGAAAAGATACAGACAAGTCCGAGCAGCTGCAACAACAATAATGGGAAAACAAGGGAGAGCTCTAATTTTAAATGAATTGAAAACACCAGTGTACTCGTCACAAGGATACATTGGTGTTGTACTCTGTATTCCTGGGAGCATGTTATTCTGTATTTGGTGATGCCCGGTAATCACGATTTTGGTAATTTGCAGGTCCGACAAAGTCCAGCGATCGAGGTTAAAACTGGGTTAAATTTCCACCACCGGTTAGATGTGTAGTTGGGACCTGCTCCTCTACCAGCTCTGAAACAATCATCTCCCTGCCGTCCTTGTTTGTTGTTAAAGTGAAATGGAGAAATAAAAGTACACTTACAAGTTTAAAATCCAGCCGTTGAACGTTCTCAGGTTGAGATTTGAACTCCTTGTTGTTCATCATCAATTCGGACAAAGAAAACATCGGCTAAAACCCCCTTGAGTAATATTTCGTGTCTGACAATATTTCCATATGCAAAACATGACTTTGGAAACGTCATCCATTGGAGGTTGGTTGCATCATAAATATCCAACAATAAAATCATCAGCCTCCTTACATACAAGTGTTGCATTTCTCAACATATTTTGCAACCTTTGTTAAAGCTGCATTAACTGACTGTTTTGGTCATGTTTGTTTGTATTGCACCTGTTAAAAGGCATTGAGAAAAGAAACGCAAGGCAATTTTAAAAGACCGACCCGTTCTCACACCCAATGCATGACATACGGCGGCCTGGTCAGTGCTCCTCAGTCTGTATGCGATGCACCGGGAGTGCAACTAGAACATATTCCACACAGGGCAGTGTGTGGGAGGGGGGGGGGGTGGGGTGGAGGGGTCAAACAAACACAGGACTTGCATCCAAGAGAACGCTGTTTGGATCCTGAGCAGAACTAAAAGTAATCGTTGACATTTAGACACAATAGGGAAGTTCAGCGTTCAGGGTTTTCTGCCAAAAATATCCTCAGGTTTCAGCAATAAATCGACCTACTTAGGTGAGGAAAAGATCATGGTTTGGGTTCAAATCAACCATTTCTGGCAGAAAGTCCTGAAGACAAACTTCTCACGTGTGCACATTCTCCAAATTTCGATCCAGGGGACTGGCGGCCATATTGTATTTGACTTCTCACAGTCCTCAGAGGTGAAATCTGACTTCCCTCCACATCAGAAAATGAACCGTACGGTATGTACTAACTTTTGGAAAGTCATGCTTTTCTCACAATGCTGATTGTTGTGGTTGGTTATCCACAACAATCAGCATTACACAAGGTCAGGAGATTTGAATTGAATCAATTTGCGTGTCAAAACATTATTTGCTGAAAAGAAAGGAGACGAGCAAACAAATTGTTGGAGATTTCTTATTCAAACCAGTAAATGTAAATGGATGTGTCGTGTCTCTGCTGCTGCTGCATTTGCCTTTTTTAAAGCTCCCTGTTGAGTTAAGGCTGTGAGATATGATAATAATAATAATGTATTTTATTTATAACGCACTTTTCATTTAAAAAAAAATCTCAGAGTGCCACAGAGCCAGTACATAGTAAAAACATAGTAAAAAGCATAGTTAAAACATACCGTAGTTAAAAAAAGAAATAAATAAATAAACTATCATAAAATAAAATAAAAACCAGTGAATGAACAGAGACACAAAAGAAATAACTGACAGTGATTTAGGTCAGAAAGGCTTTCCTGAATAAAAAGGTTTTTAGGCCAGTTTTAAAAGAGACCAGTGTCTGTGTTGCCCTTAGGTGGTCAGGGAGACTGTTCCATAGGCGTGGAGCTGCCGAGCCAAAGGCCCGGTCGCCCATGGTGCGGAGCTTGGTGTTGGGGACCCGGAGGAGCGAGCTGTTTGATGATCTGAGGGTGCGGGTGGAGATTCGGGGAGTGATGAGGTCTTGTAGGTAGGGTGGTGCATGTCCATTTATGCATTTATGTGCGAGTAGTAGGACTTTGTAGTCAATCCGGAATGAGACAGGGAGCCAGTGTAGGGAGTGCAGAATGGGTGTTATGTGCTCATACTTCCGGACTCTCATCAGGATCCTGGCAGCGCTGTTTTGGATGTATTGCAGCTTCTGGATGTTCTTGGCAGTGATCCCAGTGAGTAGTGAGTTGCAGTAGTCCAGTCTTGAGGATATAAAGGCGTGGACGAGCTTCTCTGCATCTGACAGGGTTAAAGTGGGGCGGAGTTTGGAGATGTTTTTGAGATGATAAAACGAGGTTTTGCACAGGTGTTTTATATGGTCATTAAAGGACAGGTGTGGGTCAAACCTAACTCCCAGATTAGTGACTGTGGAGGCGAGGGGGATGACCTGACCGTCGAAGGTGAGATGAGTTATGGAGGATGACTGAACCTGGTGTGGAGTGCCAACAAGGAGGGCTTCGGTTTTGCTTCTGTTTAACTGGAGAAAGTTGTTGCTCATCCACGCCTTTATCTCCCCAAGACAGGAGGTGAGACATGACATGGCTGCAGAGGGGCTTGGGGCAGTTTGGATGTAGAGCTGTGTATCGTCAGCATAACAGTGGAAAGACATCCTATGTCTGCTGATGACATGACCGAGGGGGAGCATGTAAATAATGAAGAGGATGGGGCCGAGGACCGACCCCTGCGGAACACCACAGGAGACGGGGAGCAGTCTGGACTTGCATCTTCCCAGTGAGACATATTCAGTTCTGCCTGAAAGATAGGACTGAAACCACTTGAGTGCAGAGTCTGACAGTCCAATGGTGGTATGGAGGCGCTGTAGGAGGATAGTGTGATCCACTGTGTCAAATGCAGCAGTCAGGTCCAGGAGGATGAGGAGTGAGGGTGATCCTGCATTGGCTGTCATCAGCAGGTCATTCGTCACCCTGAGCAAAGCTGTTTCAGTGCTGTGGGCTGAACGAAATCCTGACTGAAATTTCTCAAACAAGTTGTTGTGCTTGAGGTGGTCCTGAAGTTGAGAAGCAACTACCTTCTCTAACACTTTGGACAGGAAGGCAAGGTTGGAGATAGGCCTGTAGTTGGCTAGAACCTCCGGGTCCAGGGTGGGCTTCTTGAGAAGGGGACGGATGACAGCAACCTTGAGTGCAGGTGGGACACAGCCAGACTGAAGGGAAAGGTTAACAACTTTGGTGATCAAAGGACTGAGAGTGGGGATATGTGATTTGAGCAGAGCAGTAGGAATGGGGTCCAGGGTACAGGTACAGGGTTTCATTTTTCTGAGGATTTCCTCAACATGGCTCTCCTGAACCTCAGCAAGATGTAGAGGAGACAGCACACTCGTAGATAAGGTGTTAGTATCAGAGGGAAGCATAGATGGAGAGCTGGACATCAGAGAGCGAATGTTGTTTACCTTGGATCTGAAAGAGTCAATGAAGCTGTTGCATTGCGCCTCTGTAGCCTTTGAACAGTTTACTTTAACAGTTACTTTAACAGTTACTTTAACAGTTTACAAAGTGAACTTTGTAGCAGTTGAAGAGGATGGTTGTGGTTTCAGGAGATGGTTTATGGTTGAAAAAAGCTGTTTAGAGTTGCCAGGGTTTTTGTTGATTAAGCTGGAATAGTACTGTGAGCGAGCATCTTTAAGGGATTTGGAGTAGGCCCTTTGATGCTCACGGAAAGCCTGTTTGTGGACAGTGAGCCCAGAGTGTCTGCAGCATCGTTCCAGAACACGCCCAGCTGTTTTTATTTTCCGTAGCTCATGTGTGAACCATGGAGCGGAGTGTGAGAAAATTACCTCACGTGACTTGACAGGGGCATGGAGATCAAAAGCACTGCTCAGGGATGTATTATAGTGTTCCACTAATTCATCCATTGATGCAGAGGCTGGGCAGGTGATGAGCTGGAGATCCGTGGTCATTGTGGCTGAATCAATGTTTTTCCAGTTCCGGAAAGACATTTGACGTTTAGGTCTAATAGTAGGCAGCACAAAAGTCAAGGCCATTGAGACCACCTTGTGGTCGGACACACCGAGATCATAAACCTGTAGGTTACTGATGGAAGCAGAGTCAGTGATAACTAGATCCAGAGTGTGCCCCTTGGTGTGAGTGGGAACCTCAACATGCTGCTGCAGGCCAAGACACTCAAGCATACTCAGAATATCTGCTGCAATTTGACAGGAGGGGTTGTCGACATGGATATTTAAATCACCAACAATGACAATGTTAGTTGACATAGTGCAGAGTGAGGTAAGCAGATCACTTATCTCAGGTAGAAAAGATGGGTTTGGTTTCGGAGGATGGTATATGAGAAGCACTGTTATGGAGTATGGAGGTTTGCATTTGAAGGCCAGGCATTCCATAGAGGAAAGATCAGGCATTGGCAGAGGAGACAGTTTCTGTTCAGCCCGGTGCATGATGGCTAGTCCACCACCACGACCAGAGCTGCGGGCTTTCTCCATGTAGTTATAGCCAGGGGGACATGCTTCATTAAGCACGGCGTAGTCCCCTGGATTACAAAGTAATGTATTGTGCACTTTTAATTTAAAAGTATGCTATATGAACAAAAGTGCAATAACATTTGGTTTAAACAAACACTTGAAACAAATCAGGTGCTTTTTAACAGCAGTATTCCCTTTACACAGTAGCAGTTGTTTTTCTTGTAAATCTCAACTTCAACATGAATGTAATCAAACCAAAGCTATTTGCCACTGCCAGAGCACCAACGTTTTATCTAAAACAAGTTACCCTCAGAGTCCAGAGCCACCATCATGCGTCTTGAGGCTCATACGTGCCTCAGACCGACATCTTCCACAACACTAACCGGCTGCAGTTTGTATCTATCCACTTCTCTGTGGCATTTGTTAGCTTGTCTTGCATTCGTTTATCTATACTTCTCCCACACGCTGCATCAACGTAGTCTGCCGAAGCCTCCCTCCACCGCTTGTTTGGGTGATTTGCTGGCATCAACGGTGTGTATTGCATTTTTTTTTTTTAAAACTGCGTTAATGCGCGATAAGATAATCGTCGGCGTTAATTAATTAATGCGTTAACGCGATAATAACGCGTTAACTTGCCCAGCGCTAATATATTTACTTACTTACCAAGATGAGTCTTGTACAGCCAGGGGGAGTGTCTCCCCTCTGGTCGTGTGAGTTGAATGTTCACTACAACAGAACTTAATAATATAACTAATATTACTGCAAGAGAAAATATTTAATTTACATTTGTCAATGAAATGTTTGACTTTTTATTACCATCTCAGGCATTTTAAGACTCTTAGAGATCTGTAGATACCTTTTAATTACAGTTAAAAGTGAACAATACATTATATTTAATTCAATAAAAGTGCAGCACATGAAATAAAACACACTTAAGTGTTTTAAAACTGCTAATTGTTTGAACTGAAGTTGTAAATCAGATGTAAAATAAGAAGGAAAAGAGCTTCCAGTTTACGCACACACACACACACACACACACACACACACACACACACACACACACACACACACACACACACACACACACACACACACACACACACACACACACACACCACACATCACGTGACCTTTGATATCACACAGCCTTAACTCAACAGGGAGTCTTTAAAAAAGCTTTCAAATGCAGCAGCAGCAGAGACACGACACATCCATTTACATTTACTGGTTTGAATCAGAAATCTCAACAATTTGTTTGCTCGTCTCCTTTCTTTTCCGCAAATAATGTTTTGACACGCAAATTGATTCAATTCAAATCTCCTGACCTTGTGTAATGC
>CM051695.1:25454739-25602330 GCA_028022725.1 Lycodopsis pacificus
TTACATACAAGTGTTGCATTTCTCAACATATTTTGCAACCTTTGTTAAAGCTGCATTAACTGACTGTTTTGGTCATGTTTGTTTGTATTGCACCTGTTAAAAGGCATTGAGAAAAGAAACGCAAGGCAATTTTAAAAGACCGACCCGTTCTCACACCCAATGCATGACATACGGCGGCCTGGTCAGTGCTCCTCAGTCTGTATGCGATGCACCGGGAGTGCAACTAGAACATATTCCACACAGGGCAGTGTGTGGGAGGGGGGGGGGGGTGGGGTGGAGGGGTCAAACAAACACAGGACTTGCATCCAAGAGAACGCTGTTTGGATCCTGAGCAGAACTAAAAGTAATCGTTGACATTTAGACACAATAGGGAAGTTCAGCGTTCAGGGTTTTCTGCCAAAAATATCCTCAGGTTTCAGCAATAAATCGACCTACTTAGGTGAGGAAAAGATCATGGTTTGGGTTCAAATCAACCATTTCTGGCAGAAAGTCCTGAAGACAAACTTCTCACGTGTGCACATTCTCCAAATTTCGATCCAGGGGACTGGCGGCCATATTGTATTTGACTTCTCACAGTCCTCAGAGGTGAAATCTGACTTCCCTCCACATCAGAAAATGAACCGTACGGTATGTACTAACTTTTGGAAAGTCATGCTTTTCTCACAATGCTGATTGTTGTGGTTGGTTATCCACAACAATCAGCATTACACAAGGTCAGGAGATTTGAATTGAATCAATTTGCGTGTCAAAACATTATTTGCTGAAAAGAAAGGAGACGAGCAAACAAATTGTTGGAGATTTCTTATTCAAACCAGTAAATGTAAATGGATGTGTCGTGTCTCTGCTGCTGCTGCATTTGCCTTTTTTAAAGCTCCCTGTTGAGTTAAGGCTGTGAGATATGATAATAATAATAATGTATTTTATTTATAACGCACTTTTCATTTAAAAAAAATCTCAGAGTGCCACAGAGCCAGTACATAGTAAAAACATAGTAAAAAGCATAGTTAAAACATACCGTAGTTAAAAAAAAGAAATAAATAAATAAACTATCATAAAATAAAATAAAAACCAGTGAATGAACAGAGACACAAAAGAAATAACTGACAGTGATTTAGGTCAGAAAGGCTTTCCTGAATAAAAAGGTTTTTAGGCCAGTTTTAAAAGAGACCAGTGTCTGTGTTGCCCTTAGGTGGTCAGGGAGACTGTTCCATAGGCGTGGAGCTGCCGAGCCAAAGGCCCGGTCGCCCATGGTGCGGAGCTTGGTGTTGGGGACCCGGAGGAGCGAGCTGTTTGATGATCTGAGGGTGCGGGTGGAGATTCGGGGAGTGATGAGGTCTTGTAGGTAGGGTGGTGCATGTCCATTTATGCATTTATGTGCGAGTAGTAGGACTTTGTAGTCAATCCGGAATGAGACAGGGAGCCAGTGTAGGGAGTGCAGAATGGGTGTTATGTGCTCATACTTCCGGACTCTCATCAGGATCCTGGCAGCGCTGTTTTGGATGTATTGCAGCTTCTGGATGTTCTTGGCAGTGATCCCAGTGAGTAGTGAGTTGCAGTAGTCCAGTCTTGAGGATATAAAGGCGTGGACGAGCTTCTCTGCATCTGACAGGGTTAAAGTGGGGCGGAGTTTGGAGATGTTTTTGAGATGATAAAACGAGGTTTTGCACAGGTGTTTTATATGGTCATTAAAGGACAGGTGTGGGTCAAACCTAACTCCCAGATTAGTGACTGTGGAGGCGAGGGGGATGACCTGACCGTCGAAGGTGAGATGAGTTATGGAGGATGACTGAACCTGGTGTGGAGTGCCAACAAGGAGGGCTTCGGTTTTGCTTCTGTTTAACTGGAGAAAGTTGTTGCTCATCCACGCCTTTATCTCCCCAAGACAGGAGGTGAGACATGACATGGCTGCAGAGGGGCTTGGGGCAGTTTGGATGTAGAGCTGTGTATCGTCAGCATAACAGTGGAAAGACATCCTATGTCTGCTGATGACATGACCGAGGGGGAGCATGTAAATAATGAAGAGGATGGGGCCGAGGACCGACCCCTGCGGAACACCACAGGAGACGGGGAGCAGTCTGGACTTGCATCTTCCCAGTGAGACATATTCAGTTCTGCCTGAAAGATAGGACTGAAACCACTTGAGTGCAGAGTCTGACAGTCCCAATGGTGGTATGGAGGCGCTGTAGGAGGATAGTGTGATCCACTGTGTCAAATGCAGCAGTCAGGTCCAGGAGGATGAGGAGTGAGGGTGATCCTGCATTGGCTGTCATCAGCAGGTCATTCGTCACCCTGAGCAAAGCTGTTTCAGTGCTGTGGGCTGAACGAAATCCTGACTGAAATTTCTCAAACAAGTTGTTGTGCTTGAGGTGGTCCTGAAGTTGAGAAGCAACTACCTTCTCTAACACTTTGGACAGGAAGGCAAGGTTGGAGATAGGCCTGTAGTTGGCTAGAACCTCCGGGTCCAGGGTGGGCTTCTTGAGAAGGGGACGGATGACAGCAACCTTGAGTGCAGGTGGGACACAGCCAGACTGAAGGGAAAGGTTAACAACTTTGGTGATCAAAGGACTGAGAGTGGGGATATGTGATTTGAGCAGAGCAGTAGGAATGGGGTCCAGGGTACAGGTACAGGGTTTCATTTTTCTGAGGATTTCCTCAACATGGCTCTCCTGAACCTCAGCAAGATGTAGAGGAGACAGCACACTCGTAGATAAGGTGTTAGTATCAGAGGGAAGCATAGATGGAGAGCTGGACATCAGAGAGCGAATGTTGTTTACCTTGGATCTGAAAGAGTCAATGAAGCTGTTGCATTGCGCCTCTGTAGCCTTTGAACAGTTTACTTTAACAGTTACTTTAACAGTTACTTTAACAGTTTACAAAGTGAACTTTGTAGCAGTTGAAGAGGATGGTTGTGGTTTCAGGAGATGGTTTATGGTTGAAAAAAGCTGTTTAGAGTTGCCAGGGTTTTTGTTGATTAAGCTGGAATAGTACTGTGAGCGAGCATCTTTAAGGGATTTGGAGTAGGCCCCTTTGATGCTCACGGAAAGCCTGTTTGTGGACAGTGAGCCCAGAGTGTCTGCAGCATCGTTCCAGAACACGCCCAGCTGTTTTTATTTTCCGTAGCTCATGTGTGAACCATGGAGCGGAGTGTGAGAAAATTACCTCACGTGACTTGACAGGGGCATGGAGATCAAAAGCACTGCTCAGGGATGTATTATAGTGTTCCACTAATTCATCCATTGATGCAGAGGCTGGGCAGGTGATGAGCTGGAGATCCGTGGTCATTGTGGCTGAATCAATGTTTTTCCAGTTCCGGAAAGACATTTGACGTTTAGGTCTAATAGTAGGCAGCACAAAAGTCAAGGCCATTGAGACCACCTTGTGGTCGGACACACCGAGATCATAAACCTGTAGGTTACTGATGGAAGCAGAGTCAGTGATAACTAGATCCAGAGTGTGCCCCTTGGTGTGAGTGGGAACCTCAACATGCTGCTGCAGGCCAAGACACTCAAGCATACTCAGAATATCTGCTGCAATTTGACAGGAGGGGTTGTCGACATGGATATTTAAATCACCAACAATGACAATGTTAGTTGACATAGTGCAGAGTGAGGTAAGCAGATCACTTATCTCAGGTAGAAAAGATGGGTTTGGTTTCGGAGGATGGTATATGAGAAGCACTGTTATGGAGTATGGAGGTTTGCATTTGAAGGCCAGGCATTCCATAGAGGAAAGATCAGGCATTGGCAGAGGAGACAGTTTCTGTTCAGCCCGGTGCATGATGGCTAGTCCACCACCACGACCAGAGCTGCGGGCTTTCTCCATGTAGTTATAGCCAGGGGGACATGCTTCATTAAGCACGGCGTAGTCCCCTGGATTACAAAGTAATGTATTGTGCACTTTTAATTTAAAAGTATGCTATATGAACAAAAGTGCAATAACATTTGGTTTTAAACAAACACTTGAAACAAATCAGGTGCTTTTTAACAGCAGTATTCCCTTTACACAGTAGCAGTTGTTTTTCTTGTAAATCTCAACTTCAACATGAATGTAATCAAACCAAAGCTATTTGCCACTGCCAGAGCACCAACGTTTTATCTAAAACAAGTTACCCTCAGAGTCCAGAGCCACCATCATGCGTCTTGAGGCTCATACGTGCCTCAGACCGACATCTTCCACAACACTAACCGGCTGCAGTTTGTATCTATCCACTTCTCTGTGGCATTTGTTAGCTTGTCTTGCATTCGTTTATCTATACTTCTCCCACACGCTGCATCAACGTAGTCTGCCGAAGCCTCCCTCCACCGCTTGTTTGGGTGATTTGCTGGCATCAACGGTGTGTATTGCATTTTTTTTTTTAAAACTGCGTTAATGCGCGATAAGATAATCGTCGGCGTTAATTAATTAATGCGTTAACGCGATAATAACGCGTTAACTTGCCCAGCGCTAATATATTTACTTACTTACCAAGATGAGTCTTGTACAGCCAGGGGGAGTGTCTCCCCTCTGGTCGTGTGAGTTGAATGTTCACTACAACAGAACTTAATAATATAACTAATATTACTGCAAGAGAAAATATTTAATTTACATTTGTCAATGAAATGTTTGACTTTTTATTACCATCTCAGGCATTTTAAGACTCTTAGAGATCTGTAGATACCTTTTAATTACAGTTAAAAGTGAACAATACATTATATTTAATTCAATAAAAGTGCAGCACATGAAATAAAACACACTTAAGTGTTTTAAAACTGCTAATTGTTTGAACTGAAGTTGTAAATCAGATGTAAAATAAGAAGGAAAAGAGCTTCCAGTTTACGCACACACACACACACACACACACACACACACACACACACACACACACACACACACACACACACACACACACACACACACACACACACACACACACACACACACCTTCATCACGTGACCTTTGATATCACACAGCCTTAACTCAACAGGGAGCTTTAAAAAAGCTTTCAAATGCAGCAGCAGCAGAGACACGACACATCCATTTACATTTACTGGTTTGAATCAGAAATCTCCAACAATTTGTTTGCTCGTCTCCTTTCTTTTCCGCAAATAATGTTTTGACACGCAAATTGATTCAATTCAAATCTCCTGACCTTGTGTAATGCTGATTGTTGTGGATAACCAACCACAACAATCAGCATTGTGAGAAAAGCATGACTTTCCAAAAGTTAGTACATACCGTACGGTTCATTTTCTGATGTGGAGGGAAGTCAGATTTCACCTCTGAGGACTGTGAGAAGTCAAATACAATATGGCCGCCAGTCCCCTGGATCGAAATTTGGAGAATGTGCACACGTGAGAAGTTTGTCTTCAGGACTTTCTGCCAGAAATGGTTGATTTGAACCCAAACCATGATCTTTTCCTCACCTAAGTAGGTCGATTTATTGCTGAAACCTGAGGATATTTTTGGCAGAAAACCCTGAACGCTGAACTTCCCTATTGTGTCTAAATGTCAACGATTACTTTTAGTTCTGCTCAGGATCCAAACAGCGTTCTCTTGGATGCAAGTCCTGTGTTTGTTTGACCCCTCCACCCCACCCCCCCCCACCCCCCCCCCTCCCACACACTGCCCTGTGTGGAATATGTTCTAGTTGCACTCCCGGTGCATCGCATACAGACTGAGGAGCACTGACCAGGCCGCCGTATGTCATGCATTGGTGTGAGAACGGGTCGGTCTTTTAAAATTGCCTTGCGTTTCTTTTCTCAATGCCTTTTAACAGGTGCAATACAAACAAACATGACCAAAACAGTCAGTTAATGCAGCTTTAACAAAGGTTACAAAATATGTTGAGAAATGCAACACTTGTATATAAGGAGGCTGATGATTTTATTGTTGGATATTTATGATGCAACCAACCTCCAATGGATGACGTTTCCAAAGTCATGTTTTGCATATGGAAATATTACTCAAGAGAGTTTTAGCCGATGTTTTCTTTGTCCGAATTGATGATGAACAACAAGGAGTTCAAATCTCAACCTGAGAACGTTCCACGGCTGGATTTTAAACTTGTAAGTGTACTTTTATTTCTCCATTTCACTTTAACAACAAACAAGGACGGCAGGGAGATGATTGTTTCAGAGCTGGTAGAGGAGCAGGTCCCAACTACACATCTAACCGGTGGTGGAAATTTAACCCAGTTTTAACCTCGATCGCTGGACTTTGTCGGACCTGCAAATTACCAAAATCGTGATTACCGGGCATCACCAAATACAGAATAACATGCTCCCAGGAATACAGAGTACAACACCAATGTATCCTTGTGACTAGTACACTGGTGTTTTCAATTCATTTAAATTAGAGCTCTCCCTTGTTTTCCCATTATTGTTGTTGCAGCTGCTCGGACTTGTCTGTATCTTTTCATTCATGAAGTTCAGCGACCAGAGCAGAGGTCTCAATCAGCCTGGATAACTGGAAACGCCTGTGTTGCTCATGCAGAGGTTTGAAAGTTCAGCTTTACAATAATTATTTGCCTACTTTCTTCTTGTTTGCAGTGAAAATCAGAAATGGATCGGTATGTGACTCTGATTCTCCTCTTCTTTGGTAAGGTCAAGTCATTTAAAGAAGTTAACGACGGATGAAATGTCTTTTGTTTTGGTTTTCAGTTCACACTCAAACCCAACACAACATTGTAAGCTTGTTGAGTGATGCAGGTAAAAACAGAGAGTAAATTCACTGATGACAAAGGTTTATGCGTAATATATTATCAAAAGAAGGATTCATGATGATCATCACTGGCAATTCAAATATATTATGAAATATAAATGAGCATAACAACTCTTTTTGACAGGAATATTTTTACGTACTCGCCTCATTTGGTGAGCAATTTGTATGGTGTTTTTAAAATAAGATTTCCATATATATATAATACATTTTCATAGAAATATGAGCAGGAAAAGTGCTTCATAGTGACCTAATTTAAACCAAATATAACTGAAATCTCTCAGGTAAACAAGACTAAAGACACGGCAGAGTTAAAGTAGTAAAAGTAGAAGTACCACAGTCTAAAAATACAAGTAAAGTCCTGAATTCAAAATGTTACTTAAGTCAATGGACAGAAGTATTATGAGCAAATTTCACTTTAAGAATTAAACCGACTCATAATGGCTCCTTTCAACGTGTTATCATTGAATATAATATTTAACAATTTAAGAAACGTAGTATAGTGCTCGGTCGATTAGTAGCGAAGCACTTTAATATATCACATGTATGTTTTTATTTGTAAAAAGTAACTGTAGTAAGAATAATAATGGCATGAAAGAAATAAACAGTGATAGTTGTCAAGCCGTGACCAATCTGCATGAGTTGCTTGGATTTAATGCTATTATATGTTGATGGAAGTTATTACAAATATTGTAAATCACGAAATACTAAATCTGCCCTCTCTCTCACCAACCCTCAGGATTCAGCCTCAGCTCCTGCTCTCGCTTCCCCGAGCGTAAGTACTACTATGTTAATTTACAAATGACCTGGGCTGAGGCTCAGCACTACTGCAGAGAGAAATACACCGACCTGGCGACCATCGAAAGCCATGATGATATCAGCAGGCTACATTCTCCTTTCTCCGCTACATGGACATGGATCGGGTTGAGTGACGACCCAAAATCCTGGAAGGACAGCATGGGCAATGACAGCAACTCCTGGAGATGGTCAGCGACTGGTGAAACGAGCAAAACCGGTTTCCAAAACTGGGAGACGGGGGAACCATCCAGTGAAAAAGCAGATGAAAACTGTGTCAGGATGCTCCCTAATGGAAAATGGGCCGATCAGTTGTGTGAATCAGTTTCATTCAGTTTTATTTGTTACACTGGTAAGAAATGATTTGAGTTTATGGATTTTACACACTGAATGCATTTGTCCACTGACACAATTTTATAGAAAATGTCACAGCTATCGCTCTCTTTGTGAAATTGCCTGAAATTGGCCTTCACTTCTGTCTATTGCAGAGACGACCCAAACTGAGAGAACCTATGTGTTCGTCCTCGTGAAGAAAACGTGGTACAACGCCCGCGACTACTGCAGAGAGCACTACACAGACTTAGCTATGATTGAGAACGACAAAGAAAACAATGAGGTCATTTCTACAAAACCAGGCTCTGATACAGCTTGGATTGGTCTGTACCGAGTGCGGTGGGCTTGGTCCGACAAGTCCCAAAGCTCCTTCAAATTCTGGCGCCAAGGCAGCCCAAATAACGTTGGTGGCTCACAGTATTGTATGTCCGAGAATGTTCTACATGAATGGGATGACGATCACTGTGATGTGAAGGTTCCGTTTATCTGCCATCAAGGTGATTTTTGATCTATATTAATCAAAATGTACAGTATGAGTCTCGCTGTTGAGTGACTGCACGTTTATTTTACTGTTCAGTTGCAAAACTGAGGACCACGGTGAGGATGAAGTTTAAGACGGACGCTGACATCACAGATCCTGCGACTAACACCCAGCTCCTGCAGAAGGTACAACTCGTTCTCTGTTTATTTTAGGAGGTAAAATGAAAGTGGATGAAGAAAAAGACAGAAAACTAAAGAGTGCACTTTTTTAATTGTTATTTCTCTTCAGCTGGCTGCAGCGCTAAAGACTCAGGGATGGACTGACTTCAAGCTGGCATGGAAGATTCCGCCCAGAAAGCAGGAGAAACCCACAGAACCTCAATGCATTTTAAATGTACCTTAAAAACATCCGAGATTGCATTGACCTTTCCACATTCAAGTCACAAACCCACAGAACTGTGATGCATTTTAAATGTATAACATATGTTTTTATCTGCAAGCCTACTCAATGACATAATGATTTTGTTTTGCTGTTAATCAAATCATTTGAGTACGTAATTAGACATCCGCTTATAGAAGATTGGTCTTTTTGTTGTTGACATAGTCCAGGGTAACTACAGCAAACACTTGTTGTCATCAGAGGAGCTACTGTCTGTTTTAAAAAGTCAGTCCAAAAATAATGAAAGTAAACACTTCTATCTTTTTTTTATCTTTAATTTCCTAATTTTCTGTTGTCTTACTTTTTCAACAATTGTATTGACACCTTCACTTGTGCATGATGCATGTACATGCTGCCTCGGGGCGACTGGTCGCCCGGTCGCTCAGAGGTCCCTGCAGCCGATCGACCCGGTCACGGCTGTTTCCTGTCCTGGCCCCACAGCGGTGCAATGCACTCCCCACTGACGTCAGCACAGCCCATCTTTCGGAGCAGGCTGAAACCTCAGAAGTACGACCCTGAGCCTTCCACTTAGAACTCATTGTATTGGTATTAGTTTGTGTCTGTACTTTGGCTCTGGTTTCTGCTCTTAGATGCTTGTTTAAAAAAGGAGATGCACTTATGACTTCTGGTGACGAGTAGTTCTCTTGAATACCGATGTTGAATACACTTATTGTAAGTCGCTTTGGAGCAAAGCTTCTGCTAAATGACTGTAATGTAATACATGGTGAACAAAGGACGTGACGTTATTACTGTCATCACCAGCTTTGTTTAGAATCGCTTTCGTTGTCAGACATGTTTTAAGACGTGAATAAAGATGCTCTGCTGTGAACGATAATTTGTGTCTGATGTGGGTCTTTTTTCACTAAAAAAGTTCAAACTTAAAATGACGTCTCCTCCTTCTCCCTCATTGAAAAATCCAGAATCTATGAATATGTAAATATCTTCTCATTTCAAAGGTTTAGCTGCTGAAGACACGAGGGGGGCGACTAGCTCACTGGGCTAAGAGGGTCGTCTGGTAACCGTAACATATGAAGATGTCCCCGGGGATTATGGGGGATTATAACAGGCATGTTTCACTATTTTCTGTCGTTTTATTGACAAAACGATTAATCGGGATCAGCTGAGGAATCGATAAAGACACCTTCAGTAAGTATAGTAAGGTATTACGTCCCGTCATTGTCTGTACACAAAAGGTAACCTTTACCAAGTTCATGCTTTGCATATGAAAATAGTAGCGAGAGCACACACCTTCCAGTCCATCTGTGCCGAGAGCAGCCGTCTGTATGTTTGGAGGATGAAAGAGTTCAGGTCTCATCTCAACAATGATTGTCAGGTTGCCTTTATATTTCAAGGGAATAAGTGATGAAATACAGTTCCACTGCAAGTTCACAATACTCTCCGCAAGACAAGAAATGAACTCCCGATCAAAGATTTAAGTATTCTTTCTTCTGTTACGAGGTGGGAAACAGTGACAGCTGCTTAAAGTTTCATTTACACGCGACCACTGCAGAGAACACGACACAGACTGAGCTATGATCGAGAACAAAGAAGAAAACACAAACGTCTACAGCTCGAAACAAGCCCCGAATGTATGGATTGGTTTGTACCGAGTGCTGTGGACTTGGTCCGATAACAGCAACGGCTTATTCAGAAACTGGAAAAGTGGAGAGCCGAAGAGCTTTGGTGATGGCAACATATACTGTACGGATGAGGATGCTCGACATGAGCGGGCTGACGGAGACGAGCGCGCCTTCATCTGCCATCATGCGGGGGGGGGGGGGGGGGGGGGGGGGTTTCCTAATGTATTCCAATTCACAGTATGTGTCTCTTCGGTTTGTGCTTATACACCGGCCACTTTATTAGGCACACCTGTTCAATTGCTTGTTCACACAAATAGCTAATCAGCCAATCACATGGCTGCAACTCAATGCATTTAGGCATCTAGACGTGGTGAAGACGACTGCCACTCCTGTCAGCTAAGAACAGGAAACTGCGGCTACAATTGGCACAGGCTCACCAAACTTGGACAATAGAAGATTGGAAAAACGTTGCCTGGTCTGATGAGTCTCGAGTTCAGCTGCGACATTCAGATGGTCGGGTCAGAATTAAACAACACGAAAGCATGGATCCATCCGGCCTTGAATCAACGGTTCAGGCTGCTGGTGGTGGTGTCATGGTGCGGGGCATATTTTCTTGGCACACTTTGAGCCCCTTAGTACCAATTGAGCATCGTTTAAACGCCACGGCCTACCTGAGTGTTGTTGCTGACCGTGTGCATCCCTTTAGGACCACAGTGTGCCCATCTTCTGACGGCTACTTCCAGCAGGGTAATGCGCCGTGTCACAAAGCTCAAATCATCTCAAACTGGTTTCTTGAACATGACGATGAGTTCACTGTACTCTAACACGCACCTCCACAGTCACCACATCTCGATCCAATAGAGCACCTTCGGGATGTGGTGGAACGGGAGATTCGCATCATGGATGTGCAGCCGATAAATCTGCAGCAACTGATTATGTTTAGTGTCTATGATCAAGGTATGGCAGCGTTGTATGTTTAATTAATCTCATATAGTGTGCTTGACAAGTGTAAGACCTACAATGTATTGGGTTGCTTTTGTTTGTTTCCTCTGAAGGAAATGTCTTGAATTGAACAAAATAATGAATTCTTTAATTTAACACTTTTTCTTGACCTCCTTTAAAAGTGTTTAACGCAGACGCAGGGTTTCTGTAGACCTCCGTTTATGAAAAAACAAAACATTTACATTTTCAATGGTTATATAAAACCAAGGTCACCTTAGTCATATTTGTATATTTAAATAAGAGCATAACCAAATGCAGCACAGCACAGGATGCTTCTCTGACAGGTGAGCAGACATTAGATGACAAAGCAATTCCAAGTTTGGTTGATTTGCTGCCAAGAGCTAAAATGCTGGATTTTGTGTATGTGAGTACCAATCTATTCATTCTTTTATAATTACTGTGGTTATTATTATTATTAGTAGTTATTAGGCATTTTATCATCAGTATAGTACAGAATTTATACAATTCTCAAAACTATTACAAATATTTCACCAAGCCACGGTCGAGCTTACTGAAGGTGCCTTGTACATATGTGTGTTATGTGTTAAGGTGGACATATGCTCGAATGGTAAATTATGTTTTTAGTGCTTTTCTAATTTTCTAATTTAATTATAGTCAAAAAAATCAAATGACCTGTGATAGACGACAGACAAAGGAACGATTTTCTGACTCCTCTTCTGGCAGGTTGATTCATCTGATGCTGTTGATCATTGTCGTGGTAGTTTGGCCAATAAAACAAAATTAACAAACGTTGATCAAAGGGCCACTGATGCACCGTGATTTGTGGTTCACGCAGGCAGAAAGAGTGGATTGTCTGTACAGGATTCCGTTTTTCTCATTTATTTGGCAAACCAAAGAAAAACATGCAAACAAACAAAAAGAACAAACAAAACTCCTGTCGCTGCCTCTCCTGCGCTGGTAAAGAAAACACCAGGCCTCTCTTTAATTTCTCTTAGAAAGTAAAAATAAAGCCTTTTGAAATGATTCAGATCAACAGATTCAACCATGATGGTGGCTCTGGACTCTGAGGGTAACTTGTTTTAGATAAAACGTTGGTGCTCTGGCAGTGGCAAATAGCTTTGGTTTGATTACATTAATGTTGAAGTTGAGATTTACAAGAAAAACAACTGCTACTGTGTAAAGGGAATACTGCTGTTAAAAAGCACCTGATTTGTTTCAAGTGTTTGTTTAAACCAAATGTTATTGCACTTTTGTTCATATAGCATACTTTTAAATTAAAAGTGCACAATACATTACTTTGTAATTCATTATTGAACTTTGCGCATAACAATGCCATTAAAAATTGCAATCGTTGCTCCGCTCTAAAATATATACATAATTACATACATACATGCATGCATAAATAAATAAATATCAGACTCTGGAAATGTTCTTCCAGAAACCCAGTAAGATACACTGCAGTGACAAAAGCTGCACACTTTGTGGATAATTGTCATAAAGATAAATCAGCTGTCATTAAAAGAAACACATGGACACCATGATTCCTTTCAATGTTTGTGTCGCCCCCCCCCCCCCCCCCCGTCATGTTGTTTATTTGTATATTTAAATAAGAGCATAACCAAATGCAGCACAGCACAGGATGCTTCTCTGACAGGTGAGCAGACATTAGATGACAAAGCAATTCCAAGTTTGGTTGATTTGCTGCCAAGAGCTAAAATGCTGGATTTTGTGTATGTGAGTACCAATCTATTCATTCTTTTATAATTACTATGGTTATTATTATTATTCGTAGTTATTAGGCATTTTATCATCAGTATAGTACAGAATTTATACAATTCTCAAAACTATTACAAATATTTCACCAAGCCACGGTCGAGCTTACTGAAGGTGCCTTGTACATATGTGTGTTATGTGTTAAGGTGGACATATGCTCGAATGGTAAATTATGTTTTTAGTGCTTTTCTAATTTTCTAATTTAATTATCGTCAAAAAATCAAATGACCTGTGATAGACGACAGACAAAGGAACGATTTTCTGACTCCTCTTCTGGCAGGTTGATTCATCTGATGCTGTTGATCATTGTCGTGGTAGTTTGGCCAATAAAACAAAATTAACAAACGTTGATCAAAGGGCCACTGATGCACCGTGATTTGTGGTTCACGCAGGCAGAAAGAGTGGATTGTCTGTACAGGATTCCGTTTTTCTCATTTATTTGGCAAACCAAAGAAAAACATGCAAACAAACAAAAAGAACAAACAAAACTCCTGTCGCTGCCTCTCCTGCGCTGGTAAAGAAAACACCAGGCCTCTCTTTAATTTCTCTTAGAAAGTAAAAATAAAGCCTTTTGAAATGATTCAGATCAACAGATTCAACCATGATGGTGGCTCTGGACTCTGAGGGTAACTTGTTTTAGATAAAACGTTGGTGCTCTGGCAGTGGCAAATAGCTTTGGTTTGATTACATTCATGTTGAAGTTGAGATTTACAAGAAAAACAACTGCTACTGTGTAAAGGGAATACTGCTGTTAAAAAGCACCTGATTTGTTTCAAGTGTTTGTTTAAACCAAATGTTATTGCACTTTTGTTCATATAGCATACTTTTAAATTAAAAGTGCACAATACATTACTTTGTAATTCATTATTGAACTTTGCGCATAACAATGCCATTAAAAATTGTAATCGTTGCTCCGCTCTAAAATATATACATAATTACATACATACATGCATGCATAAATAAATAAATATCAGACTCTGGAAATGTTCTTCCATAAACCCAGTAAGATACACTGCAGTGACAAAAGCTGCACACTTTGTGGATAATTGTCATAAAGATAAATCAGCTGTCATTAAAAGAAACACATGGACACCATGATTCCTTTCAGTGTTTGTGTCGCCCCCCCCCCCCCCGTCATGTTGTTTATTTGTATATTTAAATAAGAGCATAACCAAATGCAGCACAGCACAGGATGCTTCTCTGACAGGTGAGCAGACATTAGATGACAAAGCGATTCCAAGTTTGGTTGATTTGCTGCCAAGAGTTAAAATACTGGATTTTGTGTATGCGAGTACCAATCTATTCATTTTTTTATAATTACTATGGTTATTATTATTAGTAGTAGTTATTAGGCATTTTATCATCAGTATAGTACAGAATTTATACAATTCTCAAAACTATTACAAATATTTCACCAAATATCTTGTACATATGCATGTGGTAATGTAATATGCTCTCATGATAAATTATGTTTTTCGTGCTTTTCTAATTTTATATGTATATATATATATATATACACACACATATATATATAAATATATACGTGTGTGTGTATATCTACATATGTATATAAATATAGTTTTGTACTTTTCAGTGAAATCAGAAATGGATTGGACCGTGCTTTTGATTTCCGTCATTTTTGGTAAGAGTGACAATATCTTCACATAATTACATGGTGATTGTTGTTGGTTCTCATTTGCGCCACAAAACGGTTAATTATTTCCTTTTGAATCAGACAGCTGAGAAATGTCGGCCTGTAAAAACAAGTTCATGTACAGAAGGGCTTCTGAAATCGTATATGACCTTTGACCTGCTCAATTGAATCTATCTTCTTCATTTTTTGACACTAAAAATTAACCATCACACTCATAAAGATATGATGAGAAGAAATGTGTCTCCAGTAATTGCAATACTGCATGTAGTTAAATTAGAACACATTCTTTCTATACGATAGACAAAGGAACGATTTTCTGACTCCTCTTCTGGCAGAATAACAAAATAAACAAACATTGATCAAAGGGCCACTGATGCACCGTGATTTGTGGTTCACGCAGGCAGAAAGAGTGGATTGTCTGTACAGGATTCCGTTTTTCTCATTTATTTGGCAAACCAAAGAAAAACATGCAAACAAACAAAAAGAACAAACAAAACTCCTGTCGCTGCCTCTCCTGCGCTGGTAAAAAAAAAAAACAGGCGTCTCTCTAATTTCTCTAAGAAACTAAAAATAAAGCCTTTTGAAATGATTCAGATCAACAGATTCAACCATGATTTTTGATAGTTCACAGCTAAATATGCCCTCTCTCTCATCAACCCTCAGGACTTGGCCTCACTTCCTGCTCTCACGCCGCCCTCGTCCCTCGAGAGTACCACCATGTCAACCTGCCGATGAAATGGGCCGATGCTCAGCACTACTGCAGAGTGAAACACACCGACCTGGCGACCGTTGAAAGCATGGAAGACGCAAACAGGCTGAACAGACCTAGTTCCATCTCCTCATTGATCTGGATTGGACTGAACGACGACTCACAATCCTGGAAGGGAATCATGGGCAGTGATGCAAACTCCTGGAGATGGTCCGCAACTGGTGGAACAAGCATAACTGGCTACCAAAACTGGGTTCCAGGTCAACCAAATCAGCATAAGTTCGATCAGGCATGTGTGCAGATGTACCCAGATGGAAGATGGAATGATATGAACTGTCTGACCATCAGATATTTTGTTTGTTACGGTAAGAACAAATACTGTGTTTATTGATTTAAAGAGTGACCTGAGAATTGAAAAGCAGTGTAGAACTGTATACTGTTGAAAGGTTATTGGGTGTGGTCCGAGGAAGATTTTATTGGTGTTGCCAAATCGATTTGCAGAATTCCTTCCAGTCTAACATTTTTATCCCCGGTACTCTTTTGAGCCTGAACGGTCGTGTTGTTCTGATAGTTGTATCTTTTATCGATGAACCTCATATGAACGTCTAGCGTACATTCTGTTTGAACTAATGAGAGGAAATGAAAAGAATGAGAGCCTGTTAACTCCGCCTAAATGCATTCATTTTGTCTCATTTATATCTTATATCACTTTGAAAATGTCTGGTTTTCTATTCAAGATAAAATGAGACGATGCGGAAATGTTAAAGCTCAACTTATTTTTTTCAGAAAAATCTGGGCATTTTGTTTTAAAGTTCTTAATAAAATGAGAAAATACTCAGTAGTTTTTATTTGGCCAGTATTTAGAAAAAAAGGCTTTACCATGTGATTATTTCATATAGAGTTTATTTATTGAATTACCAGAAAACATGCAATATGATGAAGTATATCGTTATTGGGATATGAAATTACGACAAGATTTGTCCATAACACCCAGCCCTAACACCTCTCAGTGATGTCACAGTGTACTGATGCACCCCGTAGTCCACTTCTACATCACTACAGCGAGGTGACAAGTTAAATCCCTGGAGGACAGCAATAACACCTGTTTTTTTTCTAGCTGCTGTTAAGTTGATCACACACTCGAGTCTTTGCAGTAACAGAAGCTTTTCCTTTACTTCTATCGGTAGATCAACATGTAGCAGACCAGAAAGTTTATACTTTAGTTACGAAGGGTCTGAATTGGATGGATGCCCTGACTTACTGCAGAACACACCACACCGACCTGGCTATGATGGAGAATGATGAAGAAAACTCAAGGATGTCTTCAGTAATATCATCGTACTATGTGTGGACTGGCTTGTACCGTATGCTGTGGAGGTGGTCCGACAACAGCAACAGCTCCTTCAGAAACTGGCAAAGTGGAGAGCCATATGGTAACCATTACTGTGTAGCTGAGGATTCACAGCACCAGTGGAATGATTTGAGCTGTAACACTGAGCTTACCTTCTGGTGCCATGGAGGTACAATATATATAAACCAGATATTTACTTCTCTGTTTTTGTTTTCTGGCAGTGCAATAATATTTCTCTCCTTGGTTTCTGGTTGTTTGTTGGACCATCCAGCCCGTGTGAAGGAAGTGAAGAAGACCGTGGTGAGGGTGAAGATTCAGACCAATGCTGACCTTTCTAATCCAGCTGCTGACACACAGATCCTACAGCAGGTAAAGTTCCAGCCCATATCCTCATTCTCTCATGAGGAAAAAGCAACAACAGAGGAACGATTCTGGGCCAACGTCAGACCTTAGATCAGATCTTAGGATTCGGTCCTCAGGCTTCAGAACCCGGCTATGAGACCCAAGTATCAGAACTTTGGTATCAGATTTCAGGATCAGTTCCCAGGATCGGGCATCAGAATCAGTTCTAATCAGAACTCACGGCATCGGACCTTAGAATCAGTTAACCTTTGGCATCAGACCTCAAGAATCAGACTTCAGTAACATGTTAACAGCTGTTAAATCCCATAACTCCCTCAAGGAAAACTGTGTTGCATGAGCAGAAAATAACACACAAAATGAAAGATGTTTAGTGTGCAGTGTGTCAGACGCTACATTCATTATTTAATTATTTAATGCTTCATGACGGTACATTACCAAAACGCCTGAATCTTTTTTGACGACATTACAGCTCGTTCTCATTTCCAGGGCATCAGATTCCGATCGCTGCGTCACGCCCCCTTTAGCGTCTGATACCGACGCACAAGGTATCCTTCAGCGTCTGATGCCGACGCACAAGGTATCCTTCAGTGTCTGATGCCGACGCACAAGGTATCCTTCAGCGTCTGATGCCGACGCACAAGGTATCCTTCAGCGTCTGATGCCGACGCACAAGGTACCCTTTAGCGTCTGATGCCGACGCACAAGGTACCCTTTAGCGTCTGATGCCGACGCACAAGGTATCCTTCAGCGTCTGATACCGACGCACAAGGTATCCTTCAGCGTCTGATGCCGACGCACAAGGTATCCTTCAGTGTCTGATGCCGACGCACAAGGTATCCTTCAGCGTCTGATGCCGACGCACAAGGTATCCTTCAGCGTCTGATGCCGACGCACAAGGTACCCTTCAGCGTCTGATGCCGACGCACAAGGTACCCTTCAGCGTCTGATACCGACGCACAAGGTATCCTTCAGTGTCTGATGCCGACGCACAAGGTATCCTTCAGCGTCTGATACCGACGCACAAGGTATCCTTTAGCGTCCGTATGAGACTCAGCGGTCTTTCAAGTAACTGCCGTGTAAACCCAACCGCGTCATTATTAGACACTCAGAGAAAACGTGTGACGACGTTGAACAAAGACACACAGGGCTGGAGGGACCAACACAGGACTTTTAACCAGAAGAGTTATTTAGAAGTTACTGATGATTGTGACGTGTTTGTTTACATTTTACGAAGTTTACGTATATATATTATAAGCCCAGTTTATTTCTCTTCAGATGACTGCGGCGCTAAAAGATCAGGGATGGACTGACTTCAAGCTGGGATGGAAGATTCCGCCCAGAAAGCAGGAGAAACCCACAGCACCTCAATGCATTTTAAATGTATAACATATGTTTTTATCTGCAAGCCTACTCAATGATATAATGATTTTGTTTTGCTGTTAATCAAATCATTTGTGTACGTAATTAGACATCTGCTCACCGAAGATTGGTCTTTTTGTTGTTTACATAGTTCAGGGTAACTACAGCAAACACTTGTCATTATTAGACACTCAGAGAAAACGTGTGACGACGTTGAACAAAGACACAAAGGGCTGGAGGGACCAACACAGGACTTTTAACCAGAAGAGTTATTTAGAAGTTACTGATTGTTTGTTTTTCTACAAGCTGCAAATGAAGAATGTCTGTAATGTAGATAGATGACTTGTAGATAGATGACTTGTAGCAAATCTTGTAGAGCAAATACGCAAAACAAAAAAAAGAAAAAGGTTGTAATCTTCACTTTGCCGTGCTTTATCTGCATACAAGACTCAATGCACAGCCAAATGTTGCACCAAATAAATCACATAATACCAGATGATATGCACTTTTGTGCAGTATGTTGTACATTTAAAGAGTAACTACACACTGAGGTGAAAAAAGCAGAGTTTTGCCATCCTCTGGTTAAAAGGTTCCTGTTTCAGTTAAACCACTTCAGGCCAGCAAAGACAAGATAAGCACAACAAATCTAAAAAGGAAGGAGAAGAAGAATGAGTTCATGTTTGTATCTGTTGTGAGGGATCTTGGTACAGGCTCAATGTCTTGATATATGAACGACGCCATTATTCATCTCTGGCTCACATTAAATACACAGTGGACACCTCATTGTTTATTAATGCTTATTCTTTCAAATATATCTTACTGTATTCATCATGTCCACTGTAAACTTAGTTTATCTGTTTATTTCTGGTTTGATGTTGTGTTCTAAATCTAGAAGTGATGTAAAACAAAATTACATGCTTTAGCTGTAATTCGTTGCTTTCTGTTATTGCCTCCTTAATAAAGTAACAGTTGGTCAGGGATCTTATCAGGTGGCTTATTAAGGTATTCAGTTTCCTCATTTGCATATAGTCAAATATGAGCCTGTTAAAATGCAGCACAATGCTGGATGTTCCTCAGAAAGGTCCCCTTAAGATGGGACTGATTCCAACTTTGGGAAATTTGGGAAAGAACTATTTTTTTTATAGCTGCAACTATTTGACCAGGTTTAAACCACGGCTGAGTAACGTGTCCTGTATGCACGTCGTTTCTTTCAGGGGGGAGTTCTGATTTAATGTCTTTAATTCATTATCAAATCTCCACAATGTTTAATTTCCTCCATGAAAAACACTGTAATTAGACGTCGTAATCCACATTGCATTGGCCAATGAAACAATAGGTAAATAAAAATAGCTTTTGCAAAGGCTTTTTGAAATAGTTTGCTTCCACATAACATCCAAAAATGTGTTTCTTTATGAGCAAACTAAGTATTCATCAAGCATCTACAGTTTGGGTCTGCAGAAAGCATATATTAATAAACATAAAATATCCAATGTTAATCTCTGACTGTGAGGTGAAATCTACAAATTTAGGTTCAATGTTATAAAAACTAGATGTATCAGTTTGACTCGTGTCATTTCTACTGTTGAAAAGTTGAGGCAGTCCTTAATGCAAAACTCCACTTAATCCCGGACAGGTCAGATGACGGGTTGGCTGCAGGTCAGAGAATATAACTGCCCACATGTCCCAAATATCTTATTGCCCCCTGATTTTCCACACACAAAAAAAACATGGCAACTGTTCATCAATCAGCAAGTATGGTATTGATTTTCCGTTGTTTAATAAGCTAAAACTTGAAAGAGGAGTTTGACTTACAGAGAGCCCTTTTAAACCTGTTCATTGCCCGTCATCACTGCTGTTTGTGTGACAGTGAGAATAAAGAGATATATTGCTCTAATAAACAACCCCTCAATGGTGCCAGGCTCCAAGTGAAGGTTTACAACTGGTTGTAAAGAATCAAAAGGAAAGCTGAGGATCTGTTGGGAAGTCGGTCATTCAATCTACTTACCATTTGGTGCGACGCCATATTTGGACAAAATGCTGGAGAAATGCACAAAATGAAGAGCAGATGAAAAGGATTTTACAGCTTTAACGAAACCAAGATGTGGTTTGTTTTTGTGTGGTTTTGTATATTTGGGGTAGATTTCCTTTATGACTTTGACCAAATCAGGACAAAAACCAAAATAATAATAAGTAATTCGGTCTTAATGGTTTAGGGTCAGGGTTATATATAGTGAATTATATTATATTAATATTGAGTATATTTATATTAAAAACCAAAAATTGTAATTATGACAATTCACCAAAGCGTTTGTTGGCTAATGCATGTTTTATTTTAACGTAAGCCTTCCCAGAGCTTTTCTAGATGTAAACAAGCCCCGAAGAGAGCCAGGCTTTGTAGCAAACAGGCCGCAACCTCCGGTTCTGACACGTGGAGTCAATGCTGAAGTACCTTAAACCTGCATTCTCTCTAGCGACCACCAGGGGGCGACTCCTCTGGTTGTATAGAAGTCTATGAGAAAATGACTCTACTTCTCTCTTGATTTATTACCTCAGTAAACATTGTAAACATGAGTTTATGTCTCAATCTCTAGTTTCAAGTCTTCTTCAACACAGCATGATGTTCATTTCATGCTGAGCCATGCATGGCGTCTCTACGTCACTCCTCCAGTCCAAATATGGTCACTTTAGTTCATTGGTTGCGAAAAGCCAAGATGGCAACGGTCAAAATGTTGAACTCAAGGCTTCAAAACGGCAGTCCACAAATCGATGGGTGACGTCACGACTACATCCACTTCTTGTATACCGTCTATGGTAGCATTTTTTCCCCCCATAGACTTACATTTGGAAACAGATGTCTGTAAATCAGCGGATGCTTTTTTTTTTTTTAAATCAACTGCCCAGTGCGAACACATGCAAGGCCCTCATTTAAATCACGAGGTCCTAACATTTGTAAAATGCACGAGCACATAGCTGAATCCAGAGAGATCTTCCTTCCTCCGGTCATGAAAATAAGCCCGATAACGTGGGCTGGGAGGCGGGGTTAAAGGAAACACTTGTGCACTTGTTCTTTGGGCCCAGGGTTGCGTGAGAGCGCCGGAAGATCCGAGTACTTCCATCGGAAATTCGTACTTGGAAGTCTAACTTTTTCTTGCTTCACGCGGAGCAACCCTCGTAGGAATGACGGGGGGCGCCGCATTCAACGCAGTTCTCTCTATACATCCATGGAGGTATCCAAGACTGTCAGGGTACAGCAGACTGAATACAACAATAGCTCACACATCAGCCACCTGTGCCTCAATCCAAATGGAGTTCAGTAGTTGTTGGTAAACATTATACCTGTTAAATATTCGGAAAGGTAGCGTTGTCTTTGCAGGTACATTAGCATGCTTACACTAGCATTACTTCAAAGCACCCTAAGTACAACCTCACAGAGCCGTCGTTTAATCAGAACAAATCCGTACGTCACATGCCACAAAATGTGATTGATGAATGGCTGAATAGATGCACTCCTACCACAGAACGACAACAATTGACTGAGTGAACATTGGAAAGAGCGATCAAGACGGAGAGCAAGAAGAAAGAGAACACAAATTAGAGCGACGCTAAATGGGACAGAGGGAAGTGGACGGGGACGAGGAGCCGGGGGAGGACGGATGAAGGAGGAGAAAAGGAGGACAGGGGAAGACTGAGACTGGGAGGGAGGTCCAGCAGCAGCAGGCTGCAGGAATGTTTCACATGCCTGTCCTCTGGATGACCTGGCCTCCCTGGAGTGTGGGAGATACTGGGAGTAATTAGCCTCCTTTAACATTGGATCTGTGCTGCCTCCACGCCTCAATGGGGTTAGCAGTGGCATTGAAGGAGATCAAGTGTATTTATATATTCAAACAACATAGTTTAGCATTCTTCTTTGGCATCGTCCGCCTGCGATCCCTTTTTAATTGATATATTTCAGACGATGTATTTAAATACTTTTTCTATGTATTGCTTTTTTTGGGGGGTGCTTGGAAGTTGTTTTCAGTCATTTCCAGTTGACGAATGCTGTTAAATCGGTCCATTATTCCAAAGTGGAACAGATTTCCTTCCCCCTACCCACCAACCCATCTTGCAGCTGACCTACTTTATCTCCCGGTAGATTTAATTATGGATCCTCCTGGCTGCAAATATTTCTCACTTAAAGTCATGGATCAAGAATTGAAGTGGACGTAAATGAAGAGAAACAGAGCCTAAAAAGTATTGATTTTGTAAAAGGCCACATGGTTTCAATCTTGAAATGCCAATACGGGAACATCAGTGTTAACCTGCTTCGGTTTGATGCCCTTTATTTAAAACAGGAAAGTGTCCCTCTATGGTGAACCATGCATCCAAAGCTAAAAGCCTGAGTGTTCTCCAGCATAATGACACTAATCTCACTGCACTTGAGGGGAGCAGGAAGAGTATTTCACTTATATTTCCGAATAATTTGAATATCATCTTATAAGAACATTGCAACCACTGGGTCCTAATGAGGATTAAGATTCTGCTTGTTTATGACTGAACCAGATGTTTACATATAATGTATCTCTATTGCTGCATGTTCTATCTGGGTGTATTTTATCTCTGATGTGCTGCACATTTTGTAACTGTCTCTATAGACACTAGGACTACAATCCCCTTGATGTTTCGCCACAAAACTACAACATATTTACACAAGTGTTCTACGTTAAAGTTAAGTGAGTGAATTCCTTGAATCTTTTGTGTTCTTGCCTTGAAAAAGTTCTCTGAACAAAAGCTTGCTTACTGAACAGATTCTTGCACATATTTGAGTGTAGGCAGATGCTTTTTTTTCATTTAAAAAAAATCCACTTAGCCTTATATCTTATATCTTTAAATAATGAATTATCTCCAAGCTTAAAACAAGGCACATAGTTTTCTTTCGCTCCATAAAAGAAAAGATGTTTAGGTTATGGTACATTGTTCTCGGTGGACAGTGACAATATATCAATAGGCATGTTCTGACCTAATTAAAGCATGTTCAGTTCACAAAATTAGTAAATGTGAAATAATACTCAACTGAGCATTACATCGAACAAGGGTGAACATTCTACAGCACATAAATTATGTAGTTTGGTAGAATTCCTGTATCCCATCTCCTGAATATACATTTCTCAGAACATGAACACACTTGAGTTTGATTGTAGAATGATTTTATTAACAGTAAAGATCTTTATGGTTTATGACTTTCTCACCGTGTTGAGGTGCATGAAGCCTAATATTTTCTCTTGATCTGAAAGCAGAAGAAATCATTATTGATACATTTGCATGTACAGGCTGTTAATAATCGAATACTGACCTTCTTCACTATATATGTATGGTTGTTTCAAGTACTTAGGCTCCTTTAAACTGAAGAAATACTTGACATTTTAAATACATCTAAATAGCCTTTAATATTTGTAAGTGTGTAAGTGTATGAATGTAATAGTAAAAAGTATTGTCTTTTTATAAAGCACCTTCGCATAAAATGGAAATACTAAAAGACAAGTACCTCTAAACTGTACCGAAGTGCGGTAATTAATAATATACTCAGTTAGCTATAACACGGTCGACACTCGAATTGCATTATGGGGATTGTAGGCGCCACATTTTGAACAGGAAGAAGATTACTCGGAATAAAATATCTCTGTTTCTGCTGCTTTCAATTCTATACTTTTCAAAGTTAAACTTTTGACGGTGGTAGGCTACTACTTTTACAGTATTAATACTTTCACTTGAGTAAATCACTTCGGTAGGTGTTTCCAACCGGCCGACTTCCACGATCAAATTGCATTGTGGGGATTGTAGGCGCCAGATTTTGAGCAGAAGAAAGACCATAAAATAAATATAATACCTCTTGTTTTTTAATGCTTCAGATTGTATACTTTTCACAGTTAAACGTTCATCGTCTTCGCCTACTTTTACAGAATAAATCATTTTTACTCAAAGTAAGACTTAAATACGGTTCTTGTTTCCAACCGCTGCCGGTGACGTCACACCACGGCTGGGTCATGTGAAGGCCAGCAGCGGAGGCGGTTCACCGGGAGTTCACTCGCATACATTAGGTGACACCATCGCTCGCTCTGACATAACTAGTATGAAGCAGGGCCGAGTGGAGACATTCGTCAATAAAGAGGAGATAAGAGGAAGAAAGTCCCGGGACTAACTTTGTTATGCAAAACAGCCTCAGAATAAACCTGGACGCGTTTAACCGCCAGTGGCTCTTCTGCACAGCGACATGCGACCACTCTCTGACCGTCTGTGGGGAAACACAGGTCTGCACACGCCCCTCTGAATGCAACACACGCATGTTTTACTCTTAAAACACCGTTTGCATCAAACTCAAAACGGAGTAAGGGGACGACGACAAAAACAACCCGCCTTTGCTGTGAAGGATTTGCACATGCGGACAAGGTCTCAGTCGCGGAGACCGAAACCTCGAAGATGTTTGACTATCTGGAATTTCAAGCTTTCGGTCCCGGAGAAGTCCTGGACCTGTACGCGTCCACGTCCAGCCCTGCGTGCATGCTGCAGGAGCAGGACCAGGACCAGGACCTGGCAGCCTTCTTCCCCGAGCTGGTCGAGGCGGACTGGCAGCAGCACCGGTGCTCGCAGTGTAGGTGGAAAACTACATTGTTAAAACAATTTGAATCGGCGATGTTTTGGTGGCCTCCATAAGGGAAATATCATATTATTTAAAAAATAGAAATCAATCATGTTAAATCAAGTTTGTTTTAGTTATATGGCCAAAAAAATCTGAAACCATAAATTTGCCTGAAATGGCTTTTCAATGTTGTGCTTGACACCCTCCTCTATACACTTTAATTTATTGGCGAAACAAAATCACATCAAGTGAGTTCAGTCAACAAGAATTCATGCATCTACTAATTCATACATTTCAAGTAATATAGGCTACCTGTAGTTTGTTATTGAAGGTTCGGTGTTGTTCTAAAATAAGGTGTAACCTTATTCACCAAGAGGGAAATTGTTGTGCAGCAGTTGCAGCACAAAGTAAGAAATACAATAATAACAATAAGGTGCAAATCCCAAATATACACCATGCCAAAAAAACAGGTTGACAGTGTGGATCATGAAATACAAACAGCTTAATGGTAAGGATCCCTATTGATGCGTTGCATATAGACATGTGTGCTTAATAACAATTACCCCATTTGGAATAACATTTCAATACATTAAGCTGCACTGATCGGTAGATATAAATATATATATATAAACATACAGATAGAAATATGGGATTCATCCACTGCATTGTTCAACTCCTCTGTTTCTGATTCAATCAATCAGTCAATCAAAGTTCATTTGTATGAGACTTGTCATACAAGGTAGTTCAATTCAAAGTGCTTTACAGAAGACTGACAACGCTGATAATAAGATGTGAACAGGAGAATAATCTGAGCCTAACGCAGGTAACACATACAAATGCTGAAAATTAATTAATAAATAAAATAGGTTTAAATATATTGTTGAGCATGAAGACATTTAAATAAATAATGATTTTAAAACAAAAATATTTAAAAAACATAATTCTAAACAATATCCAGGCTAAAGGAGGTATATTTTAAGTTTACTTTTACAGATATCAACAGCTGGAGCTGACAAACAGGCTGCTGCGAGATCATGAAATGCTTCAAAAAATGAACAAAAAAATATTAGAATAAATACAAAAACTGACTTGAAGCCATATTTGAGTTATTTCCTCTAATCATGTCTGGACTTTTCCTTCTACTGTAACAATTCACTTTAACCCCTCATTTAACATTCATGAGCAGAATATAAACGTGTAATTGATGCTTTCATATAAGCAGATTTAAGTGTTTTTTTCATTTATTTGTCAACAACCATAACTCACGTGGGCACCCACAACACACAATGAATGAAACACAGTTTTAATAATATAAAGTAGACTTCACAAGAGACGTTATAACTTGACATATACTGTCCAGTATTGACAACTTTAAAGTGCCCTCATGGCTCATGTGTATAACTACACTTTAGTGTGTTACAACACTTTTATTGATTGTTTTATAAACTGCTTATGAAAGTCAAGTAGGGGAAAAAGTAAATCTCGTGATCAATGCTTTTCGTGGTGAGTTCAGGAGCTTTTGTTTTTCACATAATCATCAGTAAACGGGGAGCTGTGCACAGAGCGGCTCATGGCAGTGTGGTGGTCTGTGTTTGGGACGGGGCCGGTCAGTTTGGGGTCACCGCGGGTTCACCGGACGGTCACCGGCTCAGAGGAGAGCCAGACTGTTGTCAGTGGTGGAGGAAGTACCCATATATTATACTTAAGTAGAAGTACAAGTACAACACGTGTAAAAACAAGAAGACAGTACAAGTAAAAGTCCTGCATTAAGATGCACAAAGAGGTAAAATTATTTCACATAAATATTAAAGTTAGTCCTTTAAAGTAACACACAGTGTAGCAGAATTGTTTTCCCTCATTCAATAGATCAAACAATCTAATAATGCCACATGTAATAATATATTGTCAGCCACAGGGGCCATTTTTATCAGAAGTATTTTGTGAGTTTCTTACTTACAGACTGTCGCTGCTTTCACGTCTCAAAACACAAGAAGACTCACTGTCTTTACTTTAACCAGTAAAAGGAGACAAAAGATGTACAAATAAATAACCCAAAGCTGCAGGCAACTGTTTTGATAACTAATATTTTCGGTAATTTTTCAGGCTGGTTCCAGCTTCTCAAATGTGAAGATTTTAAGTTTTTCTTTGTCGAATATGACGGCAAATTAAATGTTTTGTCGGTTACTATGGTTTCTTCAGAATCATTTCTGGACTCTGTGAAATTAGTATGAGCGTGTTTCACTACTTTTGACATTTTAGAAAATGAGTTAATTCGTTGTGAGGGCTGCGACAGAAAATGCTTCTTTTGAATTTTGATGTATGGATGTTGTATTTAGCAACAAGCAAAATGAGGTTAATCACAAAAAGAGCTTCTTTCTTCACATGAAATTTACCAAAAATACCAAGCTCATACGCAACTTCTTTCACATGCAAGTTGACTTTTTAAACTTTTATCTGGCAGGCTCCAAAATAGGTTTGATCGCGTACATCATATAACACCACCTAAATTGGGACGGGGGCCCCCTCTTTCTCCCTTCCCCCGACCAAATGACTGCCACCGCCCCACCGCACACACTTTCTGTTTCTTCTCCCTCCCTCTCATCAGTCAGCTGGGCTCGTGGCATGCTCCGCCATTGTTTTGTGTTCGGGCTGATGGGGGGGTGTCCTCGATTGACCCGTTGATTCCAGGTTCAATCAGAGGCCACGGGTTCGAGGGGATGTAGATGAGCAATTTTTCTCTCTTTTTTTTTTTTTTTTTTTGTCCCCCTTTTTTCAAAAACGACTTTCTTCGTTTTCTGTCAGCAGTGGAGGTGATCAGGGAGCCGGCGGGGGAGGCTGAGCGAGCCCCCACAGACCGCAGCAATTCTCCTCTCAAAAGCGTCTGTTGAAGTTGAAGAGGGTGGACTGTTGTGAAATGATACGTTCAACTGGAAAGATGGAGATAAACGCTTTGCCACAATAGGTGCAAATGTGTGCATGCTATGGAGAAGTAAATTCTACGTTGAATACATTTCCAAAGAGCCGGTTTGTGATCGATGAGTCCAGCTTGCTCTGGACAGACCGCCTACTCTCTTATTCATGACACAGTTGGGGTTTCGCTCTATAGTTTTGGTTTCTTAGTCCATGAAGGACAAGTGCAGATAATTAACTCCACATTTTCTATAAATGTGAATACGTGTTGCCGCCTCAGAGTCTGATAAAGGCCAGGCGATAAGCTGGAAGACAATGAATGCTGAGGAGCCTTAAAGCTGCATTCTCTCTAGTGTCCACCAGGGGGCGACTCCTCTGGTTGTATAGAAGTCTATAGAAAATGACTCTACTTCTCTCTTGATTTATTACCTCAGTAAACATTGTAAACATGAGTTTATGTCTCAATCTCTAGTTTCAAGTCTTCTTCAAAACAGCATGATGTTCATTTAGTACATTATGGTCCATTTCGAGTCAAATAAACCATAAAGCAGGGGATGCTTTAGGGCGGGGCTACCTTGTGATTGACAGGTTTCTAGCACGGCGTTGTCCGGTCTGGGAGTTGTCCGTGTTTTCTTCTTACATCTTAACTCTTTGAGCATTTTTGTCCCCTATAAATGTCTTATTAAGCGGTCTGTTGTATCTCCACCCTCTTCTGTCACTTTTGGTCCAAAAAACCAAGATGGTGACGGGCTGGGCATCGCGGTGACTACGTCCACTTCTTATTGATGAGAGCTGATAAGATCAGTGTAGATTCACATGAATGTCCTGCCCAGTGACAAGAGAACTGTGAAATAATTCTCTTACTTGTAATTATTTTTGGCATAAAATGTTTCTATTGTCCCATAATGTTGCACGTTCTGTACAGACGGTACATTTTGAATGTGATTTTGAATATTTCCCCGCTTCAAATGAAAGTACACATTTTGAATAAATAGTGAATGCCCTATAATGATCGATTGTTCATAAAATAGAATTAAAAAAAATAGAGAAAGATGCCTGTTAATATCTCCCACAGCCCATGAAGACATATTCAAATTGCTTGTTCAAAACCCAAAGATATTCTGTTTACTATCCTGCCATCATGCCGCCATCATGAAATCAAGTGCTCCATCAGATTTATTTGATCATAAAACCCAAAAGGTTCAAACTTATAAGTGACAGTATGTTGCATTCTCCCTGTTGTGCTTGTTAATGAGTGTTTTTTTTTTGGTGTCAAATTGTGTGTTTGCAGCCGTTGAAAGCCAGAGCTCCAGCTCCAGCTCAGACGACCTGTTCGCCAGCCCCGCCTCCCCGCCGCCGCCTCCTCGCACTTACAAGCCCTGTTTCGTGTGTCAAGACAAGTCCTCGGGCTACCACTACGGCGTCAGCGCCTGCGAGGGCTGCAAGGTAACCTGTCAGGCCTGTGGTGAAAAAAATGTCAAAATAAAATACCCTTGCTCCAGGAAAGCAAGGGATGAAACAGCTGCTCCAAAGTTCACCATGTATAATACGTTTTATTATGTTCGACCCTTCTAGGACCGTGTGTTGCAAATTAGCTTCTGCTTTCAACGCTACTTGCATCTGATAGCTGTTTTCAGTTTGTCTATGTATATTGTGTCTCTCCTCAACAAACGCACCATAAATACCTATTGATTGCTGTATTTGCTCAGAGATAACACCAACATCACTACAGTGCCTGAACTTTGTCCCGGTAAACATGTTGTTCAGTCAATATTTCAGCCACAGTGACTTCCATCTGGACAACGTAAACACGCTGCTGTAAACAATCTGACTTGCGTAATTCCAGATGTGTATCTGTGTTGTTTGTAGATGTTTCCACCGCGTTTGTAGTCGGTGACGTTATTGCAGAATCACACTGAGTTTTTGCTGCATCCATAATATGTTTGTACAGGATGATTAGTTAGGTATTGATTACTGAAACATACCACTAATATCACTATAAACTATCCAACTATGAAACTAAATACACCTGTTTACGGTGTCAGAACGATTCCAGACGACATAAAAAGGTTATTTCATACTCATGGTAACTTGAATGAATAATATCGTCTCTTTACTCTCCCCCGTTGCCTCTGCAGGGCTTCTTCCGCCGCAGCGTGCAGAAAAACATGGCTTACACCTGCCACCGAGACCGAAACTGCATCATCAACAAGATCACAAGGAACCGCTGTCAGTACTGTCGGCTCCAGAGGTGCTTCGCAGCGGGAATGTCCAAGGAGTGTAAGTGTCTGATCCACGCCGACTCAGCGGGGGGGGGGGCCTCGTGAGACACTGAGAGGAAATGACGAGGCCTTCAGGGACAGAGTAGATAGGAGATAGCGGACAGTGGATTGCAGATGTCACTGATCAGATAGAGGAAGATATAAGAGGTGACGGAAGGGTCGGTCTCAACTAATTATCAACTTAAGTTTGTCATTAACAATGAGCTATCCTGACCCGAACTAAAGCCTCGAGTTCAGCGTTTTGGCCGTCGCCATCTTGGCTTTTTGCAACCAGTGAACGGAAGTGACCATATTTAGAATGCGGAGAAGTGACGTCGAGACGCTGTATTCTGCTCTGGTAGCTACCTGTCAATCACTGTGTAGCCCCGCCCTAAAGCATCCCCTGCTTTATGGTCTGTGTGACTCTAAATGGACCATAATGTACTCAATGAACATCATGCTGTATTGAAGAAGACTTGAAACTAGAGATTGAGACATAAACTCATGTTTACAATGTTTACTGAGGGAATACATCAAGAGAGAAGTAGAGTCATTTTCTCAGAGACTTCTATACAATCTGACCTGTTTTTTTGCAACTAGAGGAGTCGCCCCCTGGTGGACACTATATAGAATGCAAGTTTAAGGCCCTTCAGCATTGGCTTCACACTTCAGAAGCAGCTAACGTGAGGTGCCATTGATTTACATCATGATGAGTTCAGGTTCAAATATAGTTTTGGCGAGAAAATTGAATAAATACAGTTAAAGGATATGTTTTCACAGCAGTATAAAATATAGACAGGGAATTATGACCCATTTAACTTCCCAACAAAAAAACGTATGGACAGAGTGTATGTTACAGTACATTGGATTTACGGTTTAACTTTTGTTGTTTACCGTGGTATCGATAATTGTGTATTTTCACTGGTATTTGTACTCAACTTCTGACATCCTGACATCCGTAAAAAGAACCTCAGAAAACGTTCAGGCAAAACTGGTATTAAGAAGTTATGATTTCACTGAAGCAACCTGTTTATGATATGCATTCTCAAATGAGTCATTGAGAAGTCCTCATTGAACTCGACCTAGATAACAGAGCGTGTGTTATGAGCAGCCGCCCGCATGTTCTCATTGTTGCCGGTCCACACACAAGCGTTGCGTAAAAACATCACGTGGAGCAGACAGGTGGATGCCATGTAACTGCTCGCTGGCCGCCTCAGTCAGTCCGTGTGTAATACGATCTCACTTGGAGTGTTTACGCAATGACGACGGAATGTAGGCCATCCAGAGATGATGAGGAGGAGGAGGAGGAGGAGGAGGAGGAGGAGGAGGAGGAGGAGGAGGAGGAGGAGAAGTGGGTGGTGGTGAGAGCGACAGAGACGGGGCGGTTGCATAACTCTGTGTGTAGCAGCCTGAGCCAAGTCATCGGGACGCCCTGAAACGTGTTGACGCCGTTAGCCAAGTGATTATGAAAGGCCAACCTGGTTGGGTTGGGTTAGCCTGCTTCTCATGCTCCCTCGAGTAGCAGTTAATCCTCACAGCTTACTGCCAGCTGAGTACATTGGAGGCTGTGTTTTTCTACCAGAGAAAGAGTTGCACTGAAAGCTGTTCGCCTTAATTTCATTTGAAGTCATTTTAGAGGCTTTACAAACCGTTCACCTCTGTGACTGACCGGGTCCACCAGGCACAGACACAAAGTGTCAGGGGGCCCCATGGCCTCAAGCTACAAAATGTCAACAACAGCAAAAAAGTAAAACGTGTGTGTGTGTATATGTTTTTTTTTCAAAAGTGCACCCTATCGCCTTTGAATAGGATTCTTGTGCAGATCACACAATTCAGAAAACACAAAGATGTTGAACGTGATAGAAAACAGTGGACTACAGACGAGTATCTTGTATTTTCACGATCAAACACTGGAGTGTCATGGAAAGGCTTGTGAAGCTCATTTACAATGTCAATGTGTGCAAGTTAAATTCAAGAAGGGATTAACGTCAAAGTCAAAAGGTTCAGAGTTTTAAATCAAGCACCGTCGGACTGTTTGAATCCATTTTGGTTATTCATTTAAACATCTTATAACGTTCGTCCTTCTCTTCTTCAGCGGTGAGAAACGACAGAAACAGCAGGAAGGGGAAGAAGGAGGCGGTGAAGATGACCATCATGGAGACGTACGAGCTGACGGCGGAGCTCGGCCTGATCGTGGAGAAGATCTGCAGGGCTCACAGAGAGACCTTCCCCTCTCTCTGCCAGCTGGGAAAATACACCACAGTGAGTCACGACGTGACAAAGATGTTCCTCTGCAGAGAGGAAATAATCTGCAAAGATGTCATCTCAAGCCAGTGGTTCATCTGATTTAGAAGTATTTTATGGTTAATAGGATTGCATGAATTTAACAGATATTTATGTTGTGGCTACCGACAGAATATAAAACAGGAAATATACGTGGAAGTGGCTGAATTATGAAAAAGAGAATTATGAAAAAGAGGATGCAGATAAAGATAAACCAGCTAATAAAATAGTGAATTGTTTGATCAATAGTTGTTTTCGGATTTTAATGTCATAATTCTGTTCAGAGTCTGTTTTTTTAAATCTTCTATTTTTCGGCCATATTGCAAGAAATTAGAGCTTCTTTGCCAAACTTTTCAGCTCGTTAGCGAGCAAACAATGTCACGTGACGTTAAAGAATACAGAGCAGCCGAAAGTTAACGGTTCCCCCTTCACTAACTAGGTCCAGACAGCACACAAATATACTTATTTATTTTAATTTGGGTAAGCAAGCATCTCCATATTGATTAAACTGTATTTGATTTTGGTTTAGACTTGAATTTAATAAACGGAGATTAGTTTATAATTGTGCAACAGAGATCAGCTTAGTTTCAGATCTGGATTTACTCATTCTCAACCTAGCTTTGATAAACTCTGATTAGGGCTCTTCTTCGGTCAAATCAATTATATTTGGTGCAACCATGAATGACAGAAACCAGTGCAATGAAGCGCAGCGTTTACACTCGTTTCAACACAACATGCTTCTTTGGCGCCACCAACAGGAAATGTGACCACGCTGTAACCTTTCCACACAGTATTTGCAGTATTGTAGTATAGTAGTACTCAGTGTGGAGAGTTGAGTGTGTGTTTATTATCGTGAGAACGATGGATCAATGACTGAATATTCATGTCGGCCTCGGTGCAAACTCTCAATGAATATTCTAGATTTTTGTGAAAAGGCCTTTAAGCAAGTAATAGATTCATAAAGAGGACTTTTGTGAATGGAAATGGGTTTTATGTTACTCACGAGTCTCCCCTTTACAGTTGTTTGCATGCAGTATAAAAGTGTTATTTTCACCTCATCTAAAAATGGTTTATTTTAATATTTCTGCGTGCTCGGGTCCCTACACAGGGGATGTGAGGCTTTACGAGGTATATTGACAATAAAAGGTGTTTCTGAGCAGCTTCCAGAGCAGAAGTACTCGCCAGCCAATCAACGAAAAAAACAATTCTCGCAGAAATCTCCAAATTTCAAAAGGTGTTGATACCACATCATAGCATGACTTTTTCTATGGAGTTCCTCAAGGTCTTGCTCTCTTGATGTGGTCTTTTGGAGGGATTTCTGATCATATTTATCGAGTCATAAATGTTTAAATTTAGCACCAAACCTGTGTAATAAATGGTAAAAAACAAAAACAGGCCTCTGTGGGCAAAAGCATTCCTACAGGTAGATGTATTGAGGGGGAAACAAAATCTACACAATAGCAGCTGCACCAGATTTACCGGGACCACGGTTAGTAATTGCCAGTGAAACTGTATACTCGCGCAGATTTAAAAGAAATTGGGCAGGGCTTCTGCGTCTCAACAAAAAAAAACACGGAGAGAACACGATGTACATTCAGACTGTGACACGCGTGCGTCACAAACGGGAATAGCTTGTGCCTTCGTGAGAAAAGCCAGAAACTCCCTCAGTCAATCCAAATGGTAATAACGTGTCTGGGTGTGCCCTTTGCACACATTCTTAACCGCTTCGCTTGTTACAGCACATGTTTGTGGTTTGATGAGTCAGCAGAAGTGAGCGATTCCTGGATGTCCTGAATAGAGTGAAATCAAGAAGAAGAGAAGAGACATGTTCCAAGGAACTTTTGTTCCTGGTTTGAGACTTATCTTAATGTGCCGAAATGAAATACCTCAAAAGGTATATTTGAAGTAGTTTTACTATAGAGATCATATTTATGCTTTTTGTTTATTTGTATTGTTAAAGATCCTCAAGTGCAATGACTTCAAAAGTCACAGCAGAAACATTTGTGCATTTGTATCCATTGAGCTTAAAAATATGTTAATTAAAAGACATTTCTTTGCTGTTTTTAGTGATTTGACCCCTGACCCTATTTCTCATTTGATTTATTCCCTCAGTAAACATTGTCAACATGAGTTTATGGTCTCAATCTCTAGTTTCAAGTCTTCTTCAATACATTAATAAATGAATGATGGTCCATTTAGAGTCAAACAGACCAGAAAGCGTATCATATACGGCGTCTCTACGTCACTCCTCCACAGTCCAAACATGGGCACTGCTTGCAAAAACAACCAAGACGGCGACGGCCAAAATGCTTAGGAGTTGATGGAGACAAAACACAGTAAAAAAAAAAAAGACTAAATATTGGACTGACATTCATCAGATCTCTTTAAACACGGCGCTAAATGAATGCTAATGCACATTCACCATATCCACTTCATGCGCCGTCTTTGTTTTGTAATGAAATGAAAACAATGGCCGCTGCTTTTGAAAGTTAGATTATTATTTTGTGGTCATTGAGTCAAGTGAAGATAGATTTAAAATGTCTGCACACAATGAAAATATATACCTCTCATCACATCGTGTCTTTTTTTAAAGTGGCGTTCTGAATCCTGAGACTCAAACGTCTTCTTCTTTTCTCCTCCTTCCAGAACTCCAGCTCAGACCACCGGATCCAGCTGGACCTCGGGCTGTGGGACAAGTTCAGCGAGCTCGCCACCAAGTGCATCATCAAGGTGGTGGAGTTCGCCAAGCGAGTGCCCGGTTTCACCGGCCTGACCATCGCTGACCAGATCACTCTGCTCAAAACCGCCTGCCTGGACATCCTGGTACGTCTGTGTGTTTCCTAAAAGAACTGCTTCAAGACTTCCAGGTGTTCGAACAGGAACTTTGTGACGATGACGCAAGTTTTATTTTAACTGATTGAAATATTTGTCAGAGCCGTCCTGCATCACGGTCTGATACCTCTTCCTCGCTCTGTTCTTCTTCCATCCAGATCTTGAGGATTTGCACTCGCTACACTCCCGACAAGGACACCATGACGTTCTCCGACGGGCTGACCCTGACCCGCACTCAGATCCACAACGCCGGTTTCGGGCCACTGACGGATCAGGTCTTCACGTTTGCCGGCCAGCTGCTGCCGCTGCAGATGGACGACACAGAGAGCGGCCTGCTCAGCGCCATCTGTCTCGTCTCTGGAGGTACTGAATATACAACCCTTATTTTTATAGTTTGGGCGGGGGGGGGGGGGCTTTTCCTTCAACAACTAAATATTCTCTGGTGTCTGTTTGAACAGACCGACAGGACCTGGAGGAGCCGTCTAAGGTGGAGGTGCTGCAGGAGCCGCTGCTGGAGGCGCTGAAGATTTACTCCCGCAAACGGCGGCCCAGCATGCCCCTCATGTTCCCCAAAGCCCTCATGAAAATCACTGACCTGCGCAGCATCAGCGCCAAAGGTCAGAAAGCAAAGCCCTGCTAGTGGATCATTCCCCAGAAAGGCTTTTGGGTTATTGCAGAAAATAAACTCTGAAGCAAACACTAGTTTGCGATACTTGTACGTTTTGTTCAGCAAGATAATCTTCACACATGGACACCAGTTTTATGATTTTTTTGAAAGCGTTTTTTGCAATCAAGAGAAGTAAAAAGCCAACGTTGGCCTATAAATAAACCACACTGTGGTCGCATGCACACAAAGAGGCTGTGTAGGCGGACTAGTTAGGGGGATGCTGTTTAAAAGTCTCATTTAGCCTTTTTTAAGACGCGTAAAAGCTTCAAAATTCACGAGAAGAGTAATATGGATGAGACATGATAGGATTTTATCACGGATCACAATTAAAAACACTGGCAATAAGTGGATCGTGGTGAATTATCATTATTGACATTATTGTGAATATCCTCACGAGTGACTTCAAAAAGCTGATTGTAGCTATTTTTTTGATTGATTTATCCTCATGACCATATGATTCATGATTACCTTGTTTGTTTGTTTGTTTTTCACAAAAAATATTTTCAGAAAAAGAAAATATAATATTTGTTTCTTCACGTAAGCTAAAGTGGTTCCATTATTGTTATTTGCCATTTTCAGAGTTTTAAGCATGTTCTGATGATTATCGGGATAATAGCGTTAATCACAATAGTGACATGAAATATTCACATCGTCCCATGCTTAGAGGGCTATTCATTCGTGTATTTTATATATCGTAGAACATAACGTGAAACTATATTTTGCGTGTGTTAACCACAGACCTTGTTTCAGGCATCGAACCAAAAAAAAAAACCCATTCAAACACTCTTTGACTTTGACACGAGGGAACGAGAACTTATTTGCATCGCTCCGTAATGACAACAACTGGCACTAATGTGTGCTTCCGTTGCTCCACAGGAGCGGAGAGGGTGGTGACGCTGAAGATGGAGATCCCGGGCTCCATGCCCCCTCTGATCGAGGAGATGCTGGAGGATCTGCAGAACCTGGAGAAACACTCCGAGGAGAGCAAAGTGGAGGCAAACGGCAGCCAGCGCACACGCACGTCATCTCCTCGCAGCACATGAACTCCTCTGACGTCTCACTCTGAAGCCGCTCAAAGAACATTGTCTCCCGTCGCCCCCCCCCAGAGAGAAACGCTAACAGTATAAACTAAAGACGCAGTCCAGAGGGCTACTGTCTTACCTCAGTGTCACAGTTTGAAGAAGAGATTCAGTTATTACGCTGACGAACAAAAAGCGAATTTCTGCCTCAAAGTGGGGGAAAAAAAGAGAACGATGCAGTAAAGTTATAAAATGTATCACAGTTTCCTTTTTTAACCCCTTCCTGGCAGACACCTCATAACCACCGGGAATCACACAGGTTTCTACTGTATTTATACTTGCATGGATTACTTTTACCTCATTTAATAACAACGTCTTTAGCTTTAGAGTAGCAGAGTTATTAAACATATGGACTGAAAACGTCTACCGGTTGTACACGCAATGTATTGTTTTCCGTATGTGTAAAAAAGAAAGCTCTGGACTAACTGTTGGAACATATTTGAGGAGAGGAAAAAAAGCAGATTTGTCTGCACAAAAGGGAAATGTAGAAGCTCACACTCGTAAAGGTGAATGTCCATAACCGGCATTGACAAAGTTCACAAACGTATGTAACAGAAGTACAGAAACTGCTGAGCCTCGAAACTAGAAAAGTGCGAAAAATACATATTCAGTGACGAATCTTTGAACTTAACTGAACGAAATGTTTGAAATAAGCAAAGTGATTCAGTGGAACAGTGGTTGTTTTCTGTAAAATGTGAGAGGGCTGGAAAATGAATTGATTTTATTTAAATTCACAATATGGCCGACTGCAGGAGGCGCAAATTTGGCTTATTTCAATCAAGGGAAATGTGTAAAAATACCATTTTAAATGAAATATATGTCCTTGTCTACCCATCATATTCTACAGACTTAAGAAAACATATTTGCTTGGTACAAATCCCTGAAAATAATCCCTCCATAATAATTTTTTTTATGTTTTTTCAATGAAAATGAGAATGATGTAAAAATGATCATTCCTTCTAATATTGCAAATATTATTTACTCCTGCAATATTAGTCAAAATAATGGGAATTAGATATTGTTTTCCAAAAAGTTCAGCCGTAAAATGTGATACATTGCACTGTTGGATTGTTTGCAAAAAGTAGTGTGTACACTATAAAATCCACTAATTTCACACAAAATGAAATCTCGCACGGTGAATGTAGAGCTCTGTACAGTAGATAGGAAGTGATTTCGGACGCAGCCTAAGAACGCTGGTTCCTCTGCGACCTCACAGCGGACCTGCACAAACCTCCGCCTGTAAAACCACAAACTGTTGTGTTTACACTTTGTTTGGATGAAATGGAACAAGAAACAAACGAGATGTAACATGTTAATTAGTGAGATTCAGAGGTGTCAGGATCAAATATAGCTCCACTGTAAGTAAGCTAACACACAACTTTATTCTTACACATATATTCTACATGCAAAGTTTTAATCCCAGATGTTAATGTGAGGGCTGGGCGTTTACCGAAAAGTTTGAGTTTCGATATTAATAATGAAAACATCCTTGTTTTTAAATTTCTACAAACTTGTTTTTTTTTTCCTTTAACTAAATAAGTTGTTTGAAACACATCGTTGTTTGCGATTGTCTTATCACAGATAGCCGTCGATTAGTTTTGCCGAAGTGAAATACAGTTGACTGAAGAAATAACACGAATTCAAAAGAAAGAAAACTTGCAACGGGACAAGAAGGATTATGGGGAAAATAGTCAAATGTTACAAATACGTACAGCGGCTTTTATATTTAACATCAGAAACTTAAATGACATTCGTGCCTCAAGAAATGTGAAGAAAGGATGCTTAAGTGTATAAAATATCTACTGTATACAAAGTATCTACTATATCTACTGTCACAAAGCAAGCAGCCTGTGTACTCTCACGTGCCTACTCCAGATGTGCCAACGTCTTCCATATTTTGTGAATTTTACACATTTTGCCAATTTAACCTGGAACATTTCATCCCGTTTCATATGTTTTGTTGTTGTTGTTGCTCTATTAAAGTCTCGTGTATATGATTTTTATTTTGCCGTGTCATGTTTTTGCTGAAGCTGCCGGCTTTTGTCATTTCTGAGGCGACGCAGCAGTTCATGTTTTAATGTTGTGGAGCTGGGAGGTTGTGTGAGGCGAGCTCGTCTTCTGTCAATAGCCGGGCTCGTACTGCCCCCTGTGGCCCCTGCAGGGAAACTGCACTGCAGCACAGTTAATAGTCAAAATTGCATCCACTGACTTTATCTGTTCAGTGGTAAAGAAATACAAGATTTAAAGAATAAGAAGCTCATTTTAAGGCTTTTCACGTATCCTTTTTTCACTACAGTAGAATTAGCAATACCACAGTGTGAGTGCCTGTAAAGAAAGACTAAGTCTGATCTTAATCTATCATAACATATCATGTATTTGTTGATTATATTTTGTATCATTAGTGTAAATCTGCAAAGCAGTTATAAAATAATTTCCTCCTGAACTGTAGAGCAGTAGAAGGGTAAAGTAGCAGAATATGGGAATACTCAATTAAAGTACAAGTACCTTACAATTGTATTCAAGTACAGCACTAAATGTACTTAGTAACTTTCAATCATTGCTCCCAAATTACCAAAAATAAAGGATGAGAAATGGATTGTGTTTTTGCCCATCCTGCCTCTCTGATCCGTCCTCCTGCCCCTCCCCCAAAGCCCCTGCGTCTCTATTAAGCTTTACTGTCATTCTCCACCTGTCCACTAGATACACTCGGACTGCTTTCCTCATCCTGGTCACCTGACTCCCCCCCCCCCCCCCCCCGTCCCCGTCCCCGTCCCCGTCCTCCTGCTCACCTGTGTCTCATTACCCAATCACCCTGTCAGTACATAAACCAGACCCTTCTCCTCAGTCAGCTGCCAGATTGTCGTGTTGCGTTGTGCTCTTTAGTGTTCCAGCCACCTGAACCTGTAAATCTCTGACCTGTAACCCTGAACCCTGAACCCTGTAACCCTGTAACCCTGTAACCCTGAACCCTGAACCCTGTAACCCTGTCACTGAACCCTAACTTGTTCCTGCTTGCTGTGGATTCTCAGTTACTTCTGTTTGGACTTGCTGCCAATGCCAGTAAGCTTCTCTTTTCACTTTTCAGTAAATCACTGAAATGGACTTTCTTCATTTGGCTCCTTAAATGTCAACAGTAATGACAATAAATAAAGGGAACATTAAATAGAAGCGTGGATTATACAGGAATGATTACAAAGGTATCAAACCTTTTGTCTCAACTCACTCAGTTTCTTAACTTTACAGCAAAATGCTTCCACTCTATATTAACGTGATAAATGACACGGACAATGTCTGCATTAAATAGTTTATATTGTATTTCATTTTAAAATAGATATTCCTGAAACAGATTATACAGGTAAATCCCTTTTGGATGAAAGTGCATGCGAAGGTCCCCGACAGCTGGGCTCCACTCTTCAACATGACGGTGAAAACATTCTGTGATTAAAAGTACATTTCGGACATTAATCTTATTGAAAAGGATAACAGTGTCTCAGAGCGCATGTTTGTTTGGCTGCTCGTAAAGCTGCAGACAGACATTGTGATGTGTTTGAAAATTGATGTTGAATTGAGGTGAATGTTTGGTTTCTTATCAGCTCTGGAGGAAATTTGGCTCGCAGCCATTTGAAACATTAAAACGGTCAAACCGCTGAGTCTGGTCCTGAGAATGTAAAGTGCTGGACTCCTATATATCTGAAGAAAACAAAAGAGCGGATACAAAAAGCTCTGGATGCTGTCGGAGGTTAAGTCGTTTCTGTGTGTGCTCTACAGGTCAGTTCGCTGTGATATGAGCAGCTCAATATCAATTAGCCTCGAACTTCAAGCACAAGCAATTTACATGTATACATGTAACATTATCTACGCAATTCAAAATCTTTGGATTGTTTGTCAAACAAGATGGTCGATTTGAACACATTGAGTTGGGCTTTAGGAAACTGTGACGAACATTTTTCACAGTTTTCTGGCATTTTATGGACCAACGAATATTAAAATAATTGAGACGATAATCGTTAATTGCAGCCAGTTACAGCAGCCCTATCACAACAACAGGTAGGTTATATTGTAAATAGTTTAAAGACAAACAAATACTTAGAACGTTCTTAGTTTTACATGTATATCACGTTAAATCACTGCTGATGCAAATGTTACCACGCTGGAACACTTAGTCTTTCCTGCTGCTTCTGTGACATCGGAGGATGAAAACAGACGACGGTCACTTGTTTTTCTTGGTCATTTCTTTTCTCTGAGATCCTAAAATGAACACACAAACGTACAAAAGATGATCATCTGAACCAAAGCAGGTCATTTTCAATTTAGTAAATTCAGGATTCATTGTGTTACCAGTGAAATATTATAAAAAGTGTTGGTTACTATCATGTTTTACTATAATCTGTTAGTCCAATAATTCTGTAACCTTTAACAGCTCATATATATCACTGTAAAGAAACCAATGAAGAAATTTAAATCCTTTAATTATTTCAGTTGTATGTTGCGAGTTGAGGACCGCGACAGTAAACTGAGCCTGAGCTCTGTAAGTCAAGATAAACTTCAACGACAAAAGTTCTCAAACAAACTGATTGCTGGCAGTAAAATGAAATGCATTTTGGCAATAATGATTTATCTTTGGTCTTTTAATGACGAACCATGAAATGTCACCTTGTGTGTTGCTTGGTAGTAGTTGTTCTCCTCCAGCAGCTCCTCTATGATCCCCTGAAAAAGGAGCATTTTGTACAGGAAGTCACTTCACCGGCAGACAGACGTCCAACATGAACATGAAGCGGAAATTAAAGAATTTTGATCCAAAATGAGACACTAGATCCAGCAGGAGAAAACAGAATAATACATATCCACAGTATTGACACACGGGTGGTTTGTATTCATGAAAATATTCATTCATTCTTGATTGCAAGGAATAGTTCACCACTTTAGGAAATACGCTCATTCACCATCTTGCCACATAGTTGGATGAAGTGATTGATACCGCTCTACTTCCTGTATGGTATTCTGAATCGGCAGCGGGTTAGCTTAGCATAAAGACTGGAAGCAAAGGGAACCAGCTAGCCTGGCTCTGTCCGAATGTATCAGAATCTCACTCATGAACACTTTCTATATCTCGTTTGTTTGAATCTGTTCTAAAACCAAAGTGTAGAAATAAAGTGCATTCTTCTAAAGCACTTTGAGATGTTGTTCTATAAAAGGTATATATGCTATATTTAATAAACCTTGCATATTTCCCAAAAAGGTTTTACTGAGGAAGAAAAATATGAACATCTCATTATGGCTTGTTTTTCAAAACTTAAAACAGGAAACACACAAAAATCCTTATCAGAAAAACAGACCTGCATCTGCTGATAGGTGACTCCATCTTTGAGATTGCCATCACCTGTCAGGAGCAGAGAGAGAGAAAATCAGATGTACATGCTTGGCATTCAAATTCCAACATACAGCTGTGCAGCATTTGAGATCTGAAGGCACTAAAACGCACCAGATCACATCAATCATTTCCTGTTTGAGGTTGTGTAAGAGCAGCTGTGCCAAAGAGCCAGCGGGGCTGGTGTGTTTGCTGTGCGGTTCCTCTTACCGGTGCTGTCAGCAGTGACGTGGTGGACCAGAGGACACCAGTCGGAACGGTTTGTGCTGAACTCCATCAGTTCTGGAGAGGCATGGAGGAGCTACAGCAGGAAGCAGGAAGGAGATTGTTACGTCAGTATTCAAGCTTTTCTTGGTGTTGTGTGACGATGTCTTTGGGCTTTGGGCTGTCAGTCGACCGTACAAACCTTGCTGAGCTCCACTTTGAGGTCGTAGGGATCGCTCCCAAAGTGGAACAGAGACTTTTTAAATCTTTCGATGACCCGGCGTTTAATGTTGTGATGAGGAGCCGGTGGAAGCTGGAGATGGGGGGGGGGGGAACATAATGTTTTGCAGATTGATGACCTTTTAGGTTTTTGATGGATTTGTGACAGAATTAATGAGTCATGTTATTGACCCTCTTAAAATTCAATTCATGTGTAAAAAAACAGAATCACCATATTTGGACTGACAAAAACAGCTGTATTACCTGAGTGATGTATATAATGTTGTGCAGCTGCACGAGGAGCCTCTGAATGGGATCATCAATCTGCCGAACCTTCTTCTGGGAGACGCAGATCCCTGCTGACACTGAAGTGAGAGCGGAACCAAACGCACTAAATAAACAGGAGGCGTTTTACGAAAGGCTTTCAGAACGTCTGCTCTTTGGGTTCCTTTGGGTTCCAATCAGGCTGAAAACGTACCTGGCCTTTGTTTAATCTTTGCAGCAGCGCAGTCGCCACTGAGACGAGAGGGAAAGTGAAAAGGCAGGTTCATAAACTGTCAAATGTGAATACACTTTTTAATTGGCCTCAATTTGTCTTCTTGCGTAATTAAATGACGACACTGTGGCCATTTCGCTCTGACCAGACAGGAATAGATGATGTGAGGTTTCTCACTTACCCAGATTGAATTTGTTCCGGTGCGTTGCAGGCACTGGACTTTAATTCTTCGATCGAAATAAAACAAGCCAAAATCAAACGCAGTGAATCAACCAATCTGAAAAAACAACAGTAACTTCTAGCTTTAAAAGACCAGCTTTGTAGGTAACACTAAGACTGCTGTTCAAATCCCAGACTGCCCCCCCCCCCCTTGTTTATAATTCACAGGTTGATTTATTCATCATGGAAATACTCACAACAACTCAAAAAGACATGTACCAACCAGGAAGAGACTCCAAGTTACCACAAAGACTACAGAGACACAAAAAGACTACAAATAAAGGCTAAACGACTATAAAGTCTGTGAGTCTCCCTCCTCGGTGGTGGGGCCTTTAGTATGTCTCTGTCCAGGGGCCCATTGTCATATAGTCCGCTCATGCCACCACCTCATGATAAATACTCTCATATATTCTCTTGTAAGTTATCTCACTGACGGAGAACCAACCGTAGCGTTTCCCCGTGACGGCGGTGGTGTTGCTGTTGGTATCGCATGGTTCTACATCAGCATCTGAGGCGTCATCTAAAAACACACCTATAATTATTTACAACATTTCATCATTTTGAATTCAAATCTTTCCCAGTCTGTGTTGATTAACTTCTGAGCAGTAAGAAATGGAGTCACCTTGACTGGTGCTCTGCAGGCTGTGGTTTGAGCTGCAGGTTGCAGGAGCGCAAGGAGTTGGAGATTCAGTATTCATGGAGGATTTTTCCTGCAAAGAGGTGCAGCATGTATTTTAAAAACCCTGCAGGACAAACTAAAAATATCAAAATATTTACCAACTTTCATGTTGAATACAAAATGTGCATCTAGCCATAACAGAAGTTGATAGTTACTGCAAAGAGGGAAGTCTGTTTTTCACAATTCATTACCTGTCAACAGCCACACTGTACATGAATAAATCTAATCTTCATCGTCATCCTTGAAGGACTTCCTTTCGATTTTCAAAAATCCAATTCACCTGAGACGGGTTGGAGTGACAGCAGTCCGTCCTGCTTTTGTGCCTCTCCAGGAAGTACTTCTGCGCTCGCTTCCTGTCTCTCTCTGCTCTTCGCTCCAGTGCATTCTGAGAAGTGTGGAGGCCGTCCATCCGCCTCATCATCAGGTCAGAGATCCTGGAGCTGACGGCCACGATGTCCGGCCGCCGGTCTGCGTCCGGACACAAACACCTGACAGGACGTCCCATAACAGAACAGAGTACCGTATGAATACGTTGGAGGAAACGCTAGTTAGTTATTTTGTGGACTTTTCATTTCATCAATATCCATCATTTCAAAATAAAAGCCTCACCATCTGATCATGTCCTTGACTCTCTCTGAGAAAGCTCCTTCTTCAATCGGCTCGTAGACGGCCTCGACAATCTACCAGCACAGAATGAGAAGCAAAAGATAACAGACGGCCGAGAGGAAAACTTGTTGAGACGTGTGTGTGTGTGTGTGTGTGTGTGTGTGTGTGTGTGTGTGTGTGTGTGTGTGTGTGTGTGTGTGTGTGTGTGTGTGTGTGTGTGTGTGTGTGTGTGTGTGTGTGTGTGTGTGTGTGTGTGACCTTGCTGGCCAGAGACAGCATGTTACTGCTGTTGAACGGAGGCTGTAAAGCAGCCATCTGGTAGAGGATGCAGCCCAAAGCCCAGACGTCGGCTTTCTCTCCATACGGCTCGTTCTTCACCACCTCTGGACTAACACACACACACACACACACACACGCTTGTACGCGTTACCTTGAGAGGAATCCTTACAACGCATTCACAAGTATGCAACCCTGCTGTGCCTGAACTTAATCTTCACCAGCCCTAAAACAACAGCTCACTGACAAAGAGGGGACCGGGAAATATGTCTCTGCCTTCCAAATATCTTCTCATAGTCTAATTGATCCTCATAAACATGTTGCAAGACACACACACAGCTGTTGTCAGGACCATAAACACACTTGAGCTGCAGCATTTGCTGTTTCTCGAAACTGCTAACAGGCTGTAAAGATGAAAACCAGCTCTGCATACTTCCTTAAAGGGTTGATTCACCAAAAACACATTTTCTCTCCTCCTGGTGTTATCTCATCACACATGCTTTGAGATATCTCCCCCTCAATGTAACCAGCGACAAATGCATTTAATTTAAGATGCTCTCGGTCAGCGGATCTTAATAGAAACGGTCATCAGAAATAAGAGAGCGAAATAGTCCTGATGAAAACTCTACCGCTTAAAAACCGATCATTTAATCTAAAAGCTGCTGAATGGTAAAAATGTCCTCACCAGGAGTAAAGGATGGTGCCGACCACTGACGTCAGCTTGCTGTTCTCCTGCTTCTGCTTCGCGAGGCCAAAGTCGGCTTCAAGCAGAAGAAAGACACGGGGGTTAAACTCTTATAACCAGACGAGACGGGGAGAGCGGTGAAGTGTTGACGCTCACTGATGGTGACTTTGTCCTTTTCCCCCAGCATGATGTTGTTTGGTGTGAGGTCTCGGTGGACTATTCTCTTTTCCTTGTGCAGGTACCTCAACGCCAGACACATCTGAGGGAGTATAGAGAAGACAAAGCAGTTCGTAATTAAGTTGTTAAAAGGACTCTTGGCTGGAGAGAAGACGATGTTTTCATTCAGTCAAAATGCCAATTTTGATTTACATTCAGGCTGAAACCAAAAAAAGTATCTTTCGAGGAGAATATGTACACAGGAAACAGTGTTGTACTGCAGTGATTCCCAACTTTCTATTCTGATGAGCTCAAGTAAACCTTCGTCAACACCAATTCATGTTCCCAATGTGTTCATTTAGACACAGAAATCCTAGAGCTGACTTTTAGCTTTCTATTATGACACTCTCGCAATCGCAGCATGAGAAATGTTGTACTTTTACTGTGTTTTTACTGTGTGCTATATCAATGAGGTATTTTTACATTGTGGTATTAGTACTTTTACATAAGTGAAGGATCGGAGTACTTCCTCCACCAATGTCCACAGCAAATATAGAAGTTGCCCACATGATTGTTCTACTGCATGTTAAAGGGACGCGTTGCTGGTTTTCAACAAACTTCGTATCTTTACAATGTGGGAAGTAAATGCAAACGAACAATGTTGAACTTCCCTCCATGTTGCCTACACCCAGGGGCCTCTTCTCATTTACCAGAACAGTACAACGCTTGTGTAGTGCATGAGGAGTGCTGGAGACATATTTCAGGATCCCAAAAATAAATGAAAAACAACCAAAGCAAGTGGAGCAAAAGGTTTGAGCGTGGAGTAAGATTTTTGCTTTTTATGTCGCTGTAAAACAGTTTGTAAGCGTAACGTTAAGTTTCTTCAAGATGAATTGAAGTGTCGTACTTTGTCTACTCGTGTGTGTTGTTTGAGCCGAATTTGTAGAAATCCCCTCGTGGCGTTCCCGAGATATCACATTCACGGACAACCACGAAAACATAATGCTGCCAAGTGCAGATCTGTTTCTCAAAGAAGATTGAAGTTTCAGAGTTGTTACCTGGATGAATATGTTCCAGAGTCTGTCTTCTGTGAACTTCTGCTGCTTCTCATTGAGAGAGTTGAGATGTTCAGCCAGCGGCGCTCCCTCGATCAGCTCCATCACGACGTACAGCTTGTCGCCTGCAGTGAAGAGTATGATGAGGGGTTTTCTGCTTTGAACTTCTGTTGTGTTCCCTTCTCACAATAGCTGGGCTCTGAAATGATCCTCACCTTCCACAAATGTCTTGTAGTATTTAACAATGTTTGGGTGTGTCATCTAGAAAAGAAGAAACACGAACGACACAAAATATAACTTCTAAATTGACTCTGTGGCTGGGTTGCCCCAACAAGGATTTTAAACTAAGATTAGTTCGAATCAGAGTTTAGCAAAACTAGGTTTAAAATTAAGCAAAGCCCTGTTGCACATTTAAAAACTAATCAAGGTTTAGTGAAGCAATATGGAGATACTTGCTTACCGACACTAAAATAAATGAAAGAGTCCAGTCCTCCTGTTCAGCTACAGAGCAGCGTCCTAAAACTCAATTCCCTTAACTTACTTAAGAAGTCGGCCATTTTAAAAGTTTAACCTCAAGTGTAAGTTTAATGTCAATACTGGAACACAGTTTAAATTGAAGTCTGTATTGTAGTGTATTGGTGCAACATAATTAAATTTAAAAACTAAACTGACGTTTAAAGAAGAACGTTTGAATTAAATCTTTCTTAATTATAAGCTAGTTTTGGTTTTAGTTGAACCATGATTTAATCGGGTTTAAAAATGAATCCTTGTTGGTGCAGCTTAATAATAAAGTGTAACGTTGTGCCTGTTCTTTGACGATTGTGAGCTCCGAGATGATTTTCTCCACGTTGCCGTCTCTGGACTTCTTGTCTTTGCCAAACGCCGGGTTATGAAGGTTCACCTCCTTCAGAGCCAGGAGGTTCTGGCCACTCTGCTTTCGGACCTGTCATATGAGTATAATCATTAAAACCAAGGACACTTGATGGCACGAGGTTACAAAGAAGCAAAACTGACCCAAACCAACGCTGCCGTTTTACCTTAAAGACGCTTCCAAAGGCGCCGGTGCCCAGATGGTCCAGGATGGAGTAACCGTTGATGACTTTAAGGGGAGGTCGGTTCTGATCCACAGCCTCGATGCCCTCTCTCAGGCTGTCCAGTTCCTCTTCCTGCGTTACAAAACACACAGAACATCATCCATTTGCAAGGTAAAGAACATTAATATTTCTTTTTATTTCACAGCCCGACAAAAACCAGCTGAATAAACACATGAATGCATTTAGAAGCTCTTGTATTACAGAGTAGAGTGACACTTTGGTTTGCAGTCCCTCGTAGGCCGCGAGGTCCCGTACGTAATGTCCAACATCAATAAACAACTCAAAGAGGTCTGTGGGAAAGAGTCTGAAAGGGATCAGGGATTACATAACAGCATTGGAGAACATTTTCCAACAGTAGCTCAATAACAAATGATGCATGAAATTCATTTTTTCTTTTTAAAACAAATATCTTGTAACATCACCTTTTAAACAGATGTCTGTTTCTCTCCACGCTAAAAAGAAACCGAAGGGTCCGAAACGCATAGCACTGTGTGCAGAGAAAATGTACAAATGTTACATTTAGGTAGTTTCAAACTCTACATTTACATTCTAGGGAAATCTAAAACATATTTGCAGCCATATACCTGTAAAGATGTGACCTTTGGTCCAGAGGTTTGTGGTAAAATCAACTTTGAGATGATATAGACCCCATTTACCTAAGAAAAGAATGTCAAAATGTGTTGACACAGCGTTTTAACATATTCTGGTAATCTGATATAAAGTTGTACTGTAATTCATTCCCATCCTCTCAACTGTCCTGCTCTTCATGTAAAGACGTTTGCATTACCTGCACAATGTGGTGAGCAGATGTGTCATCCAGACAAAGCTCAGTCAGAACTGTGCAGCAGGCTGGGAAAGGGATTAAAGGGGATACGACTTCATTTAAGAACTCATACTCATACTCATGCAATCTCATAGTCTCAGACTGTCCCACATTAATAACCCACTCCCCAAACCACAGGAAGCACAAAGACTAAAAACACTGAAGCTTTTACACTGTAAAATTCAATGTTTCTCCACAGATTCTTATTGGGACAGACGTAACAAAATGTCGGGTTTTTTGCCCTAATTCGTTTTATTTCATAGTCCTTTCTTTAGACATTCGGAAAAATAAAATGTACATCTATTTCCTCCAAAGTCTCAAAAGATCTGGATTCTCACTTCAGGAAAAAAGCTGTTTACATTCCGAGCAACTGATAAGACTCCTTTGGGGGAATCGCTTACTGTGCAGCGGCGAGCACACGGGCCTGTTTCGCCATCGGTACAGAATCTTACTCTCCGGAAAACACTTTTACGTGCAGTATGTGGCAAGTTGTTTCGTCCCTGACCTGCCTGCAGGGCCACAGTGTTGTCCACCTCCTCCTGTGGGCCGAGCTCCTCTCTGATGAGCGCTCTGTGGATGCGTCCGGCTGCGTTGGCGCTGGAGAGCGTCTCGATGGCCGAGCGGTCGCAGACGTACTGCCTGTCACTGGGAGAGTTATGTTATGTACGTCACCATACTAAATAATGCAAATAACAGCACTTTGTCATCTGTGTTTGCCTGAAAACGAAGCTTCATAACTGAACTGTATTGTGATGCTGGTTACGGAGTTGTCATTGCATCCTCCATCATTGGCTGTTAAAATGTAAATCTGGTAGTTTTGAAGGCCAGAAGTCATTCTGCAGATGTACAGTATCATGGTAAAGTTTGTGGTATTGGGCAGTATACATCGAATCCTTTTTCACTTTACAAATACTCTGAAGTACTGCAGAGGTTTAGTGTTGTACTTCTATAAAGTTGGGGGACTCATATGAGACCGATTTTAAAAGAGGAATGGTCTAAATTGATGCTGCAGAGGCTGAGATGTGCTTACTTTTTTATGGGTCAAGCACCAAAATCACTGGATCCTCCAATTCCCATAATGCAACCAACAGCATATTTTTGTGAGACCTTCCCTGTCTGGTAAGGTAACGAATGAATCCAATGAAAGCTGCTATCAAGTTGCCCTATTGGAAATCTGTTGTTTATGGAGCTTGACCTATACTAGAGACTAAAGTCAGCATATCTTGGCTTCTGTTGGTTAGATTTTGATTATTCTAATTTTAATCTGTCACTGCGACTCTCCCAACTTTATGTAATTGCAATACTAAATTGCTGGAGTGACCCCTTTTTAAAACCACAAATCAATTCAACGCAGACAGAAAAGTATCTGCTGCAGTTTTGTCCAGTGAAGTACAGATGGGTAGTGTTAGTGGTTCAAACACATTTAAAGTCTGTTAATAGAGTCTGTTTTAACTTTGACGATGGTTGTGAAAAATACAATCCTGTCATGTAGTTTAAACATCAAATACGCTTTAATCGCTCAGTTTCGCAAACCTGTTGAGCAGCCGGAGAAGCTGCTGCACCCCGCCCCAGCTCCGGATCTCCGTCCTGGTGTCGGGATCCTCGCAGAGCTGCACCAGGACCCAGGCGACGCTCCACAGCAGCTTCAGGTGCTGGCCGTACAGCAAGCTCAGCAGCACGGGCAGACCCTCCAGCTCCCTCACCTGGTCCCTCACCTGGCTCACCGGTGACAGGAGCCTCAGCAGCTCCGCACTCATCCTGGAGGAAAGCATCAGGTTCAGTGTAGCCTTGCTTGTTTCCAAGGTTTTATGTTGCTTTAGATTACTTTGTATTGCTTACTTGCTTGCTCACTTAAATCGTGGATATTAAGATGATTAGTTTATCATTTGGTGTACGAAGGGTCATATGTTAAATTCCTACAACAGCAAAAGCTACATGTCTTTGTTCACTGTCAGATAAGACGACATGAGATAAGCGGAGACGAGATGTAGCAACTTTGTTGATTTGTTTGTTTAGTTTTTGTTTTATCAGCAACTCATGAAGGAAGGAAAGTTCCAACAACTCAAAATCACAGCTTTCTTGATGTGTTTGTCAGATGAAATGTTGTGTCTAACCTCTTCGACAGCAGGTCATATTCCTGCAGTATTACGAGTAGATTCTCCACTATGGGCAGCTGGCCAATCTCCTGCTTGCATTCTGGGCTGCATGAAGAAACTGGCTTACAGCAGATGAAATCTTAAAGTGTATTTAATGCATTAAATGACACGTTTGCTCACCTCTCAGCCAAAGTGGTGAGTGCCAGCAGGGCTCCCAGCAGCACACTGCTTTCTGTTGTGGAGAGGAGCTTCACCAGCGTCTACAAATGGTTTACTCAATGAAAGACTTGACTTTTTCTCCACAAAGCACATTAAACGTAGAAGAATTTGAGATTATAAACCGAGACCAAAGGCATTCACTGACTACCACGACCTGCCTGAGGAGATAAGGAGATAAGGAATGAGTAATCTCTTTTAAATCACTTCTTAAAACCCGTCTTTACAGACCGGCTTTTATGTGATGTTGTCGCTTAACTGCGTTATATTATATTTTACTAAGTTATTTATTGTATTTCTTGGTTTATTTTACATCGTGTTGATTGGTTTTATTGTTTCATCCATTGTACTGTTTTATCAGAGTTGAACTCTTACTTTAGTTGGCGCTTTGTTGGGCCTCACTGTTGAGCTTTCTGTTATTGTTATTATTGTCTTTGCTTTGTCTGTCAAAGCACTTTGTAATCTCTGTTTATAAAGGTGCTATATAAATAAAGTTATTATTATTGTTATCATGTTATTTTTTATCATATACAAGCATGACTTAATATATCCATATATCTCACAAAGAGAGAGTAAAAGATTTGCTATCACTCTCCATATCGGTTTCCATTGCTTCATTTGACAACTGAGACTAAATATTTGCAAATATTTGCACTCTGGAAGCTGCAAAACATTGCATGGCAATCTGTGTATTCTCAATTTGTAATAAAAAAAATAAATACAAATTATTATATAAATAAATTGTAATCAAAAAATATATTACGACCCTGTTGTAGAGCCTACATAAATACATTAAATATATACAATAAGTAGTGAGTGGCCAGTTCCAGTGCACCAACAGGAATTACAGCATGAAGTTTATTATCTCAGTCGTGAATATGATATGACAACATCATCACAGATAACCGTATCTCGACGTATCACTCACCATGTGAGCGCCGCTCTGGATGACCCAGACCCTTTGACCCTCGACAGCAGACAGCTTCTGAAACATGTCTGCAGAGCAATCAGCGGAGGCAGCGTTGAGGACGTACACAGCGCTGATATTATCATGTGTCTCCATACTGCCCCTCAGATTACTCACGGGTCATTGTGACCAGCTTCTGCACAGCAAACGCCTGTTCGCCGCAGGATGCATACGCGGCAGAGACATGCTCCATATGCTGAAAGAGACACGGAGCAGCGATGAGGATGACAGGACATTTATGAGGATACATCTAAAGAAACACAGTGAGGAAGGTCTTAGAGAGCAGTTACCCTGGCAAGTAAATGAACGCCTCCGAGCTGATGGAGGGTTTTCTAAAAGGAAGCAGTTGAAAGGGGCATTATTGTTTTCATACAGTACAGGAAATATTCATGCGATACCAAATAAACTCTTTATTTTCAAGTTGTACCTGATGGTGGGGATCTCTGATCAATAATCGTAAGCAGATGAGAACTCTGAGGACAGACTCGGGCAGCGCATGATCAATCCATTCACTGAAGAAGGAGTAAACCTCGTCAGTAAACCTTTTTTTTTGGGAGACAAGAGAAGAAATGCTGCAGTGTTTTTAAGATATCTTACCCGCAGAGTCTGTTCTTGACCAAAGACGCAAGAATGTCAGAGAAGAGTTTCTGCATCGGGTGGCTGCTGAAACATCTTTGGTCTCTGTACGTGATGCTGTGAAGATGAACGTATATATAATTAGGTCCACAACTCTACAGACTGTTTGATTGTTAGAGGAAGTCTCATAATGAATGTTCAGCCACAGAAAACACTGTTCATGAACTCATGTACTTCTTCAAAACGACTGAGTGTGACAACTTCACAATGCATTGCATCATGGGTAGTAGTTCATTATTTTCTCCACTCTCGACTCTGTTTTCTACACCGCCATGTTCTGGGCACATGCAGGGCTGGATATCAGAGCGACCTGTGTCTGAATCTGTGTGAATCAAGAACGCAAAGCTGATTCATAATCTGGTTTACTATATATATCATAGTAAAGTATGTATATTAGATATATGAACAAATTCCTCAGTAAAGATATCCAGAATATAGATAGGTATGAAACTGCAAACTTTGACGTATGTGAAGTGGAGATTTCTGACTGAGAAAAAAAAACTAATTTAGAGAAAACGGCTTTTAAGAATATGTAATGTAAAATTACATTGAATGTCACCATGAAACTTACCCGGTTGATTATTTACATTAAGACAAATATTTTTTGCAATACAAGTTTTCTGAAATGTTATGTTTAAATATGCAAATTAGGTATTATCTAAGGGTACCTTTTGGTGAATTTAAGAGAAATCTACAGACGCAAATAGACAAAGTAGTAAAATAACACTGAAATGTGTAATTTTGATGTTTTTCTTCACACTACTCTGAAAGAAAACACGTTATGGAAGAACAGCCCCAACATCTCAAAATTGACAAGTGCATGAAAATGTTTTTGTTTAAAGAAAAGGCTGAAAATTGAGCTGTTGCAGCCGTGTGTTTTGTGGTCATAAGAAGCTGAAAATGACAGATAATTGAATGAAAACCTGAATTTTTCCAGTTCCGAGGCCTCACTGGCGACCTCGCTCTCGCTCTCGCTCCTCTGTCTGTTAGTGTCTTTCGGGGGATGCAGACCTTGAGGTCTGCTGGCTCCACTGCTGCGTGGTTTACTGTGACTCAACGCTGCCACCTGCAACACAGGGAGTCTCGTACTACAACAAACACACGGCCCTGAAGACATATGAGCTGGTTGTGTTCTCAAAGTGTCTGGGCCCCACTGCCTCAGTGTGGAGGCTCTTGTTGTTGCTCACCTCTTGTCTGGGAACGCTTTTGGCAAGCAGGGACTGAAGCCTCCTGAGATCATGAGATCCCCTAAAAAAACAGGCTTCATCAGGTGATTTGATTTTGTCATATTAGGAAAATTCATCTTAAATGATGTAACCGACTTTTAAATAACTGGGAGGAGGAGATCGCCCGGCTTACTTGCTTTGGATTCCTTTGGATTTCAGGGGCAGCTTTTCTCCTTGTCTCCCTTTTTTAACTGGATTGGACATTTTCAGCGGCCCCCTTTGTTTCCATGAGTGACCTGTGGACACAAAGACACATTTAGACAGTGGTGAAATGTAATTAAGTACATTTACTCAAGTACACTACTTAAAAACAACTTTGAGGTACTTGTACTTTCCATTTTATGCTACTTTCTACTTCTACTCCGCTACATTTTGGAGGCAAATATTGCACTTTTTTACGACATTTATTTGACAACTTAAGTTACTTTGCAGATTTAGATTATTAATACAAAATATAAATCAAGTAATAAAATAGTGTAAGCTATTAGTGTAAGCGTGTCTCACAGAAGACATGTGGGTTGGGAGGCAGATATAAATATATTAAATGCTACTGTATATATTTATATATAGTAGCATTTAATATATTTTTCCAAAACGGACCATTCTGCATAATGACTACTTTTAATTTTGAAACTTTTTTGATACTAATACTAATGCGGCACAATCATTTGTAACAGAGTATTTCTACACTGTATATTACCACTTTCACTACTTAATTACTACTTAAATAAATCTAAAACTATCTGCACAGCTCTACGCCACCATGATGAGAAGGAAAATGTGTTTTTTGAGGGTAATTTGAGGGAACCAACACATGATGTAATAATATAGGTCAATATTTTGCATATTTCAACGTTTTTGTTTTTAACAATGTAGTGCCCACAGCTCTTTACATTGTCAAAACAGAAATCTTTATTTAATATTCTTGACCTTTGCAGTAGCTTACTTGTTTTATCCTTTTCGTTTGTCTTCAGCTGAATTGGGCTATTCTGCAAGAGTATCTTTATGCAAATACTGCCTACTTTAAGTACTTGTAACAGAGTACACAGTAGTCTACTTCCTCCACCACTGATAGCCTCTGTGATGAGAGGGCTAGCTCGACTATTTAGCCTGCATTTGCCTGCAGGAAGCGGTTGAACTGATCCTTGTTTGGCAGTTTTAAGAAGACAAGTCAAAGGTCTCTTACCACTCCTTCAGCACCGCAAACCAGCAGCTTGGTTCTGAATTAAATACGATTTTTTCTGATTTAAATAACCTTAGCCGGGGATAAAAGGCGACATAATTGTTTTATTCGTGCAACAGCAGACGCCCCTTACGTTAGCAAATAGGTACAAACAATGTTCGGTTTCACTACATTATTTAACCAATCCGGGTGAGCGGTACAAGAGAGTCCCGGTTGCATGGCTACAACAGACGCTACTCCGTCACCGGAATGTCATTGAACAACTGGACACGCGCAGCTTAAAGTCGCACTTATATACATTTGTGATATAATATAAAATGGCGACATATCACCAAATAAGTAGTGTTGAAAAAACATTCAAATATACAAACGTTGCAAACAATGATATTTAAATAATAAAAAAAAGGATTGGGACAAATAAACTTGAGTAACATAAAATTAAATTAAGAAAAATACATACATCATTCTTATTATTACTTTTTTAAGTTGTTATAAGTTTAAGAGTCCCAATATTACCTTTAGATTCACACACAAATCCAGTGTAATTGGGGGTAACTAACTTTAGTTATTTTGCATTTATGTATGTAAATTTGACCATATATAATCAATACATTTACAATTAATGCAGTGTTATAGATGTTCAAAATATATTATGACATTTTTATACTCCATTTCTCATGTTATGATTAGTTTCACACAATATATAATCACTCATTCAAGTCTTTAAAATGTATTAAATGGTAAAATGAAAGTGTACAAGATTATGGTTCATAATTGCAAAAAAAAAAATTCAATATCTTAGAATGTGGAAGAACATATTTGTTGGATTTATATTGTGTAAAATGTTGATGTTCACTTAACCTTATTGGTAATAAAGCATTTCTTCAGCAAAAGCCAAGCAATGGAATCTTGAATTGACTTATTTAAGTGATGCTACTTGGGAAAATTCGCCCCATCATTAACTAATCATAATGAAATTAAACGGTATTAGTGTAGAGAGGATAGAATGTGTAATAAGAAAAGTATTTTGCAAGTATCGCGAGAACGCATCAATACTCAAAGGAAAAATACGTAGGTTCTCGCGAGACTGGAGTGTTCCTCCCTTTGTGATTCACGTAGAAGTTACGCCAGCTTTAAGGCGTAGCGCCATTGAGCGCGTTAAGCACTGCGTGCCTCGTACTGCGTAGCTCGGGCAAAATCAGCGAGAAGGGGAATGTCTGCTTGTGAATGATCGGGTTTTTAGAGGCGGCAGGGAGCGTCAACGTTATGGGTGAGACTGGTATCCATTTATTCTGAAACCCCTCTGTGTAAACTCAAACTGTGATAATTTGTGTTGGATTGTATTTACTTTTTACATTTTTTTTATAATGTGGCCGTGCCGCTATTTTAGCTTCTGCAGTTGTCTGAGCAACCAACGCCCAGTCGTCCGCCTCCAGTTGGATTGGTTGCAAGCTAGCAAGCTAACAAGCTAGTCGTTAGCTTCGTTAGCTAGGCTGCACAAACCTAACTGGAGAGTCATTTCCTGCCTCGAACAAAAGTATTCCACTAAACGTTTCTGTTTGTGTTAACAGCGAACATGAGAAGACACGCTAAGACACGTCTTGGGGTGACATTTATTATTGGGGTTTTTTCAAAGCTTGTCTACAATTACTAGCAATTAGATTTAACTAACGTTAGCTAATTTGGTGTCGAATGTTGGATTACTCAGCTCACGTAAATGCTAACTAACTACTGCTTGTGATGCTGTAATGTCTGTATTTTAACGTAAAATAGTCCCACATTATACAGAAGATAGTTATTATAGTTAGCAGTGCATTTGGCCATTTCAAAATGCTTCTTAACGACCACTTTCTGGCGTTTGTGTGCCCTAGATTCTGCTGCATTGTCGTGTGTGTGAGATCAATAACTTGCTTAAACTACCATGATTGGAGCATCTAGGTTAGGCAAACAAAGATGGAAGATGTGTCTCGGTTAGGCATAAGGAGGGCACGGCTGCCATCTAATCTGGATTAAAGTGGATCTAGTACCTCAGAATTCATGTTTGACTTTTACTGTATACTGTACTTGGTGATTCCTTCACACTAAAAACTACAAACTCAAACACTTTTAATATCTCTAACAAATCATCCTCTCCCTGTCACCACTTCCTTACCAAGACCTGTTGCCAGAAAGGAAACCGACAGATGTCATTTTTAAATTGACAGTTCTCACAATTTCCTTTTTTTAGATTAAAAAACCCCCAGCTGTGACTAAAAATAAAATAGTTGCAGAATCCAGTATATAATGAGTCACACACTAGCAGTAGGATGCTGCTGAGATTAAACTGCACATCCTGGAGGCAGATCTGCATATGAAGTAGGGGTGTAAAGGTTCACAAAATTCACGGTTCGGTACGTTTCGGTACAGTAGAAAACTATAAATGCCAGAGAAATGTACTTGATTTTAAAATATATTTATTTATTACAACTAATGTCATAAAGTCATTCTTTGACTTTGAACAATGATGGAACTATACCTGAGTGACCCATCTTCTGGAGAGTCTTCTTAGCAACACATAAGCATAAAAAACAAAAACGGCTCCTTAATATTATGTAGTATCGTTACTTACATCTTGCAAAATAGATTTTTAATCTCAATGGGACTACCTGGTTAAATAAAGGTTAAAAAAAAAAATATATATATATATTTATTTTTTTTATTCAAGCGTATTGTTCGGTTCGTCATGCGTACCGAACCGTGAGCCTCGTACTGAACGGTTCAATACGAATACGCGTATTGTTACACCCTTAATATGAAGTCATCGTGTCTCACAGAAGACATGTGGGTTGGGAGGCAGATCTGCATATGAAGGCATCTTGTCTCACAGAAGACATGTGGGTTGGCAGGCAGATGCTCCAGAGTAAGAGGCAGAAATCCACTCCTCGCCACAGGCTCAAAGAAAAAGCCTTGCTTTAATGGTGCTGCTGACATTAAAGGAGCAAGTAGAGTGGAATATGTCCCACACTGGCCAACTGTCTTGTGTTGTTACAGTAGCCAGGATCGTGAATCATTTTGCCTCCAGCTTCTCTCAGCTTGGGAAACTGATTCTGGAGACAGATTGGTTTGTTTGTCAGATGGCCTGTGATTGATTCTCTGTTGCTTTTTTTGTTTTTGTGCTCTCTCCCTTTGCTCTGTGACCCTGGAAACGCTGGCCTTTCCTGCACATTGGGAATACATGACGTGGACCTACACAAAACAGCAGTGCAAACAGTAAGTATTGAAATTATCTCTATACTTTAAATCATTCTGTACAACCAGCGTCATTAAGCGCGGTGTCCTGCTTCATTACAACACAAACATGCTCAAAACATCTTGAATATTTCCCTTTGATTTAATGGTCGCATCTTGGATTTGAATATTTTACTCTTTGTTATATATCTTCAATGAAAACTGGAATAAGCAGAGTTGTCAAACAGAATTGGAAAATATGTTTGTCCTACTTAGAATCTGCTGGAGAGGAACATTAGGGTTCAGGTGGTTAGAAGACTGGGAGTATATTTCAGTGTTGGCAGCGTGGGAGTAGCGATTGAAACTTCTTTTTGTTTTTACGCCTACATTTAAAGCATTGGTGCAAGATTTTCTTTGTGGATTTAATGTGTGATTTTTTTTTTTTTTTTTTTTACAGCAGCAAAAGAATCTGGAAGGATATGTTGGCTTTGCAAGCCTCCCCAACCAAGTGTACAGGAAGTCCGTCAAGAGGGGCTTTGAGTTCACTCTGATGGTCGTGGGTAAGAACACGCGCTGCTCAGCCCTCTGTTTGCTTTTCTTCTATATGAATCATTTCATTGTACTTGTTGTGGTTGGCATTTTTAAAAATCCTCCATTGCGGTTTGTTTTTTTTTTTGAAAAAGAAAGATTGTGTATGTGTGCAGTCATATTTATACACAAGGGACATGCCGCCAGCTTTGTAGTGTTACACGCTGAGTCAGAGAGGACGGGACCACTGCATTGCTGCTGTTCAAATTAATCTCGATGTTAGTTCCTTGACACGGTCTGCCAGAACAGAAACATTTGGGATGGATTCATCTAGAGCTGCACTCGGTGAATCAAAGATGGAGACATTCTTTTAAAATGTCTGGATGTGGTGGTTGACACTGAGCCAAGATCCTCCTCGGCTGATCAGTCCCTGTTTGGAGGGAAAATGTTTCCTCGGGTCAAAACCATTTCCTGTGGTGGGACCGACAGAATTTACCCAGCATGCCTCTAAGAATAGCGCATCTCCCATTGCGTCCGACACTTTGTTTCTGCAGGTTTTTGGCTTGAATACCGCTGATAGACTTCAGTGACATGTTGGTGTGCAGCCTGTTTTTGCTGTTATCAGGCGCTTACAGTAGAACATCCTCATGACCTCACTTAGATTTTGGTTTCTTCTATTCTCTGCAGTGTCCTCTGTAAAAGCTGCTGGATGATGACCAAGTGGCCCTCTGGGGCCTGTGAACGCTTCAGTGTGTTTGCAACAAAAAGCTTCATTTTGGGAATAATTTCAGATATGACTGCACCTAATTATTTTATTTTTTAATGATTAATCTAATGGTTATATTTTTGATTAGTTAAACAATCTAATAACTAAATTATCAATTACTCTAATGATTATTTATGACATTCCTGATTAGTATAACAATTAATTTACCCAAATTAAATATCAAAACTTGTCAGATTTCAATATTTTATTCGATCCCTGATCAGAAAAATACTGGGCCTCAAATTCAAAAGTATTACTGTGACACAGATTTGTTTCATAACTGTATGTTATTACTACTTAGGTACTTGACTTAAAACGGTTAATATGCTTCTGACATTTCATCACAGGATTAATATGCCAATTTATTTATCTACCAGTGTGGGACGTTTTACAGAATAGTCCATTTTCTCACTCATACATGGTGAAAGTAAACAGAATATATGTATAACGGTTCAATGACAATGTTAAATGATGCATGGTGTAACACACATTACCACAACGGCATACTTTTCAATCTACAGAGTCTACAGAGCACCACATTGTTGGGTCTCTGTCTAAAACACTCCCACACTTTATTGGGTCGTGGGCGAGGCTTTTTGAACTGGAGCTTATTCTCAAGGGGAATTGCTGCTTTGACTGTGCGCAGCCGTTCTTGTGACGCGCTGACGCACATTATGCCAATCAACGTATATTTGTGATCTGTGACTGCGTCGGCAAATCACCTCGAGCCCCAATTTTATAGAAGACACAAGTGCAGCAAGGAAAGTAGAGGAGGTCCTCTGGTCCTGTTGGTAGTTAAATGCTTGCCATTGTTTTTACGGTATCGCCCTCTTACATGGACACACACACACACAATATTCAGCTTTTCTTGGCTCTGGTGAGCTGTGAGACCACATGTCCCTGTCGTGCAACGCAATGCGTCACCAGTGTGGTGTAAAAGAGGATGAAAGAAAGAGGAAGGGAAGGGAAGGAGAGAGAAGGGACTGGTATGACCAGCAGTAGCTGGCACGTCTGCCCATGAAACACATGACCCAACAACCTGTTCATCTCATAGATCGCAGAGGCCTGTCATCACTGCATACTGCAGTAAATGTAACAAGCGCTTACCCACAGCAACAAATGTAAGATAAACAAATGCTACAGTACGAGCTGCACGCATTACCCTTTGACTGCAGCTCTGGTGTAAATGGCGGCTCGTTAAATATTGACTTGTGGCCATCGGCCAAGGCAGGCCGTGTCAGTGGTCGTTTCCACTAATGATTCTTTTCATCGGGAGCTTGGAAACTGGGCAAACAACGGCCAACCAAGCTTGAGAAGCCTCCCAGACCACACAGCCAGTCAGCTGCACATAACGAGACCCATTGTCTGTGTTGTTTCCAGAGCCTTTTAACTGTTAACCCAAATGGATTAATGTCTTGGGCAAATGTCAGTCTCATCCCCGGACAGACAGCGTGGCCTCAGATTGTCTTTAGGTTGTGTCAACAGGGATGTTTGTGTGGATACAATACAATAAATATATATGCTGTATTCCAAGTAATGCTGTGCTTTACTGCCTGACCTCCTTCCCAACTATAACATGAAGAGTACGGCCACTATATTCTTGAAATACTGATTTCTCTTCCTTTTTGCTTTTCCCCAGGTGAGTCAGGGTTGGGCAAATCCACGTTGATCAACTCACTGTTCCTCACAGACCTGTATTCAGCAGAGTATCCTGGACCTTCACATCGAATCAAAAAGACTGTACAGGTACATTTTGGCAAATACATTAAATCTTTTAGCCGAGATGTAACACACGGTGTTGGCAACAAAAAGAAACTTGGATACACAGAGAGGGACGTGCCACATGTAGAGCACGAAGTAGACCAAATATCAGAGTTGAGGAAATGGCGTGGAAATGCTTTTACACTTTGTGGCTGTAAGGTCCTCGAACACACCAACAGCTTTGGCAGCTATCCAAACCGTCAATGTGACGTTTTATTTTAAAATGCGCCCACGACAGGATTGTTTATAGTCTCATAGTACGCCTGCGTTAATCACATAAATGCCAACTCAATTATTGTTTGTTTTTTCTCAACTATAAAGCTCCAAAGTAGATCAACTGCCTTAATAAAACATTGGGATTTACAGTATTCCTGTGCCAGAGAACCTGCTCTGTTAAAACAGAACTATCTGTTCCTTTCGCACCATGCGTCATGCACACTTATCAACAAAGAAACAGTCGCCCCTCAAGTCAAACATGAGCGTCATCATATATCAACATCTGGATATTGTAAGGAGAAGAGAATTCTGGTGTTTGGTGACAAAATTCTCTGTGCCTTTTTAGATTTATTCGTACATTGAGTCTCTCGTGATGGTTCACACCAGCCTCACTGTCAGCTCCAGCCATGCATACCTTCATCTTCTTCTCCCCAATTACACAGCCTTGTCCTGATGCCTGAGTGACTCAAGTGCTGCTCTTTTATCTGTCTGGCTCCAGACTGACAACATCTCTCCAGATGCCCGTGTGTGTATTCCTGGCTCCTCAGCATAGTTGGCTAGTAGCACAGTCTGACACTGGTCCTGCACGCTGCTACAATATATGATCTGCGATGCAATTTGCTTACAGCGATAATGATTTCACAGCCATCCTGTTTGTATTGTGTTTAAACGGTTTTGGTTTCAAAGGCACAGTTTGTGGCAGAAGTAAACACAATATGCCCTTTATTCTCTCTCCTGTGCCAGGTGGAGCAGGCCAAAGTTTTAATAAAGGAAGGCGGCGTCCAGCTGCTGCTCACAATAGTTGACACCCCAGGGTTCGGAGATGCCGTCGACAACAGCAACTGGTAAGGATCGCCACGGCTTCAGCTCGGCACAGATGATATTCCTGCATTTAGGATCCTGACAATGTCAGCTGTTTTCCACCATTCCTATTTCAAAGAGTGCTTCTCAGTCTTTGTGGGGATTTATGTCTTTATGTCTTCAAGCTCTCGTTTGTGTATCACGCAGCTGGCAGCCAATCATCGACCACATAGACAGCAAGTTTGAAGACTACCTGAACTCAGAATCCCGGGTGAACAGACGACAGATGCCCGACAGCCGAATTCACTGTTGCCTGTACTTCATCGCCCCCTCGGGACATGGGTGAGTCTGGGAGACAAATTCACACTTCGGTTAATCTGTTTTTGTTTTTTTACTGTGGACTCCTTTACTCTGAACGGCAGTGAGATCCAGGGAGAATCACGCTCACAAGGAGATAGATGTCAGGATAGATTGGGACTCGAGAAAGGAAAAGGTTGGAAGTGGAAGGAGGCCGCAGTTGTAAATAATAATGCAGCTGCTTGTGTTCCAACATAAGGGTTCACACTTAAAAGGGCAAAGACGCTGGCAAAATGCCCAGCTGATGATACTGATCGCTAAATGTTTCATAAAGAGAAGACTGTGTGGAGTTCTAACTGTACTGCGTGTTATTCACATGCCACCAGATCCTCTGTAGTTGACAGCTCAGATGTGCTCTTATCTGCCTTTAAGGTGTCTTGTTTGATGCACTGTTCAGTGAAGAAGCAGAAAGTGTGGGAGTAGTGAAATTGAGAAACTTCCTGTTATGGAAAAAAAGAAGAAGCAGCTGTTGCTGGTATTTGGCTGATAACATGTTAAAAATGCACGTATGGGTTTAACAGTCCGATAATATCAAAGCTTGCCCAGACTTGGTAGCGGTGTTGATCTTCACTGGCCTCACACTTGGATTTCATTAAGACTCTCCTGTCAACGAATCTCAATGTGTTACATCCTCAATGTTCTACATGCGTCGATGCAGAGTCCTGCACATCTGGCAGGAGTCAGGACAGTTCTTTGTGTCTGCTGTGTGGCGCTACACAATATATTGTGCATATGCATGAATGTGCACCGTGTGCTCACACATGTCCTTAAAGCTGTTGACCGTGACTTACTGTAGACAACGATGAGCCTTTGTCCTCACGTCTCCTCAGTGAGACGTTGTGTTTGTACAAGCCTGTCCTCTGTACCCACGCAAGCGCTACTTTAGCCTCGAGGATGGGCAGCGTCTGTCCACACACACACACACACACACACAGCATCCCCTCACACCACCAGCCGACTGCTCTCAGAAAATGACCTCCAACTTTGAGAGACTTTGAGAGAGGTTTGAGGATGGCGACTCATTGAGTATAAAATCACCCACTTCCATTTCTGATCAATCCTTAAACGTGGCCTTCACCGAACTGTGGTTGAACCCAAACATGAGAGATGCTTTCTGACATCAGTAATAAGAGCTGCAACGATTGGCCATTTTCCAAGTACCGGTAAAATGCCGTTCATGTCTTTGTTCCATCTAATTCGTGAGGGTTTTCTCCATGTCTTTGTTTTATCTATATAATAATGTGGATATCTTTCGGGTTAGATATTGGTTCCTTCCCAGTAAAGAGATTCTTCCGGGACATGTTTTGCACATCCTGATTTATCCCGATGGCTGCTGAATCACACTGAGGTTCATGTTTTGGGATTTTCTGTAGCAAAACCTCCAGACCCTCAGGGCTGTTTTTTAAATGTAATCTACATATAACTAAGCGTGTTTCAGTACTTTTCTATTCCTGATACACCAGCAGTCAGCTATGAATCATATTTCTGTCTGTGTTATGCTGTTTTTTTAATTTGTACTACCACAAAGGGTATGCAGATCATCAGCTGTTGATGATGCTAGTTGGATCTTCAGTCCTTCTTTTTAAATCTGAGAACCATTGAGATGGTTTTTATTTCTCTTCTTTCAGATAGAAACGGTTACTCTGAGCTGTTAGTTCGGGTTCAGTGCTGTGCTGTAAATTGACCTGCCGTTGGCGACGTGACAAACATCCCACTCTCAAAACTAACGGCATCGAATTCTGCTTCGGGGCAGATTTTGACTCGGTGGGGTATTTCTAATGTGCTCTCAAAAGAATCAAAGAAGATGAATATCTAACAAAAAGGCAAAGCTATAACTCAATAAATCAGTGAAGTCGAAGGTTATTTATTCAGCTTTGAAACAGCCAAGAATAGCGACGCTTTCTCACGACTGCCGGCTCGTTTTCGTAGACATCACAAACATCCAGCGTCACTGATGCGTTTCTATATTTGGTAACGCTCCACTTATCCTTGTGTTGTCTAAGGAAGCAGAAAAAATAAAAACGAATTAAATGTAGATCCAAAAAGCCAGTCGGTCCCAAAATATCCCATTTACTCCTGTAATAACGGTTTGATTCATCATTTAGTTCTTAAATGTGCTACACAGGCAGTTAAATATAAGACATTCGAGATGATTCTGACACTTCTTGCCATATCCATTTAAACTACAAACTTGAATCTTTATCTGCACCCAGACTGAAGCCCTTGGACATCGAGTTCATGAAACGGTTGCATGAGAAAGTTAATGTCATCCCGCTGATCGCCAAAGCAGACACCCTCACCCCAGAGGAATGCCAACAGTTCAAGAAACAGGTCAGTGGTTTCCACAGCTGCATACTACCGCAGAAAAAGTACACGTCTTTCTTTCTTTTCTCATCGGTATGATGGCGAAAATGTGCTTCACCAAGCAAAGCCACATAAAGTAGATCCTCCGTGGATCAACACTCGACTACGGTCAGACCCCATCTACGAACGAGCTCTGCCAGAAGTTGCTAAAAGATGTTTTTTCCCGTTAGATCATGCGAGAAATCCAAGAGCATAAAATCAAGATCTACGAGTTCCCAGAGACAGATGACGAAGAAGAGAACCGGCTGGTGAAGAAGATAAAGGTACCGCGTGTCCTCTGACGCGTCATATTACATGCGTGTAATCTGGTTTGTTAAAAACCTGGATACTTTGAAACACTTGTGTGCTATTGACGCAAAATAATGTTGCTCTGCTAGGACAAGTTGCCGCTGGCTGTAGTAGGAAGCAACACCATCATCGAGGTGAACAGCAAAAGAGTCAGAGGGAGACAATACCCCTGGGGGGTTGCAGAAGGTATGAATGCTTTAGTTAAATATTACCACAGTGAGAAATGAGAAAGAACAAACGTCTTGTGTGATAATATCTAAGTTAAGGAGCTGGACCTGTTGCCCTGCGTTGTTAAGTATTTGTTGTCTGAGGTACAAACAAAGCCACATATTAGTTATTCTGACTTCTTGTTCTCCCTTCCAGTTGAAAACGGTGACCACTGTGACTTCACCATCCTGAGAGATATGCTCATCAGGTAATTAAAAAAACAAAGCGGGAAAGCAACCTGCAGGATTTACAGTTAAACACTCAATCAACCCGGCAGATCATAACCAGAGAGGTTATTCTTTAAGCGTAATAGTGTTGAAACATTGCTCAAGAGCGTTTTGCATATTTCGAATGCTTTGCCGTTCCGCCCCAGAACACACATGCAGGACCTGAAGGACGTGACGAACAACGTCCACTACGAAAACTACCGCAGCAGGAAGCTGGCTGCCGTCACCTACAACGGAGTGGACAACAACAGGGCTAAAGGTCAACTGTCCACCAAGTAAGTCCCGGACAAAGAGCGCTAGAGACGGCTGTTTAACTCCAGGCAGCAGGACAGGTTCACTTCTAGACAATGCTGACGTCTGACGACCTCAAACCTAGACTGTGAAGAATAGAACCAGACCTCTGAATCGCTGGTTTCATTTAGGTCTTTAGTTTATTTCCCCAATTTCATTTAGCCCGATAAATATTTGCTGGCAGGCGTCCTCCTCTTCTACCGGGAGTCTGGACAGAAACAGCGATTATCTGATCATTTATGTCGTAGAATGCTGAGAAATACTGAAAAACATCTGATAATAATAAGTCAGATCGTCCCTCCTGGTTTTTCGGGTATTAAATCGTGTTCTTCTGTATGTGGTATTACATAGGTCTTAAAAAAGCTTAAATTTAACATGAAGAATAAAGCAACATGGCTGACCTTCGGTCCGTAGACAGTGATTGCAGATGAGTTGTTGTCTGACTACTATAATTCATTAAGGGATTTCTTTTTCATCTAAAAGTCTGAGTCGGGGGATCTCATTCACCGGCCGTTCCTCTCAGTCGGGGATGTTTGACAAACACTTGATTCTGCTTTTTGTTGCAGCCTCTCACTGCACCACTTTGCATAAGATCATGCCACTGATTGTGATACGTTTTCATTCAAAGCACCACGCGGCTTCCTCATTCACGTAGACACGAGCAAAATGGCAAAACTCACAAAGCTAATATTCCAGCTCCACCGCTGAAGCTAACGCACACGCACACACACGTGCACACACACGGCTCAACGTTTGGCCAACTCTGCTCATGTACTTGACACCCAGCTCACAAAGCCCACGTTGTTGTTTTTTCCAGGCTTTTTATTTTTCCCATTCGCTGTGAAAAAGTAGATGAAAGAACACGTCGAAGAGACTGTTTTATTTTCGTGCATGAACTCATTCTTGCATGCTGTGTGTCTGTGTCTGTGTGTGTGTGTGTGTCTGTGTGTGTTTTGGTTGTGTGTGTTTTTGTTTTTTAGACTTGACACAGTTGAAGGAATGTAAGTGGTGATTATTTTTCTATTATTTTTGACACCCTTGTGTATGATGGCGTTCCTCCTCTCTCCCCTGTTGGCTGCATTGGGCGTATTCTTCCCTCCCTGTTGACTTAAGTCTCCCCCCCCCCCCGACTTACTTCCTCCTGTCAGTAGATATTTCCAGGACCAGCGGGAGGAAAACCGTGAATTTCCACACTTCTGAATGTAGTTTGACAGCTCTATGAATGTGATGCCTTCATTTTTCCTCCCGACAACAAAGCCTTCGATTGTTTCCACCTGCTGTTGGCTTTGCTCTGAGATCTAACAGAGACCGGTACATGAAATGTATGGAGAGGTTACGAATGAACGAACGTCATTTCATGATGCTGAAATGACTTAACGCTACAACTTAGAACATTTTTTTTAGAACATTTCATGACGTCAGCTTTTCACCTTTTCATTCCAGCAAACCAGTGAGGAAGAAATATTATGAACAAACATAGACCCACGCTTTATATGCATATATTTATATCGCTGCACCCACATGAGGGTAAGTCCGGCTTTAATCAAAGGTAACCGCTCCACATATGTCATGACGGGTCTCTGGACACCAGCGGCTTGACTAACATTTACCCCTCCACCTGCACTGACGGTCAGCGTTCACAGGTTCCCTCTTCTGCCTCTCAGGAAACCCTCCTGGTGGGTTTGGCTTCCTGTTCCCATCAGCCTTGTTGGATCCCGTCATTCCTAAATCTTTCCCCCTCGCTCCGTTCTCCCTCTTGCAACCAGACATGATGTGTTTTTTGGGGGGGGGGGGGAATCAGGGCTGATGTTGTCACGATAGAGTCCGAGATTTGTGTAGTAATACGACAGAAAGCACTGCGTAGCGTATTTTACTTTGACCTGTTTAGTGAAAGCAGGTGAAGGTAAAACATGCTCCTTTCTCTTAATCACCTTTATCACTTTAATAATCTGCACATGCAAACATATTCAGGAGGAGATGCCGATATAAGAAGAAATTGGATCAAAGAGTTGAGATTGTTAAAAACACTGAATTACGTTCTGTAAATTCAGTTTTTGACATTCCTACTGTTCTCAGACTGACATTGTAATGATCGTGACAACTCTTAACAATGGGCGACGTTACTGTTCACAATGCAGACTCGTGATGCTCTGTGGTGCTGATCTAAATCTGTGTGTGTGTGTCTGCTCCACCTCTCCCCGTGCAGGAGTCCTCTGGCCCAGATGGAGGAGGAAAGGCGAGAGCATGTGACTAAGATGAAGAAGATGGAGATGGAGATGGAGCAGGTGTTCGAGATGAAAGTCAAGGAAAAAGTGCAGAAGCTCAAAGACTCTGAAGCAGAGGTAGCACACACACACACACACACACACACACACATCTGGTTTAATGAAGACTGCGGTTCCCTTGTGAAGTTACTCATCTGTCTGAGCTCCTTCCTTCCTCTTGTGCTGACTTGCTTCAGTGGTTAGAAGTGTGACTGAGTGTTACGTGAGAGGGTTGTTTTGTGCAAATGGAGGTTCTGTTGGCAAGTTCCCTCTTTTTGCCCATGTTTTGCAGTCCGAGTTCAGTTTTTTTCTGACTGCATGTGAGCCGGTGCCTTTGTATACGGAGTACTGACGTCCTCTGTCCCCGTCTGTCTCTCCGCAGCTTCAGCGGCGTCACGAGCAGATGAAGAAGAACCTGGAGGCGCAGCACAGAGAGCTGGAGGAGAAGAGGCGCGTGTTCGAGGACGAGCGAGCGAACTGGGAGGCCCAGCAGCGCCTGGAGCAGCAGAGAGTGGAGGCCTCCAGGTACAACGCTCAAACTAAGCTCCTGTATCATGAGCTGGACCTTTCATTTAACTGGAGGGTAAATGATGGGCAACAGTAGAGCAGTGCCACCTTGTGGCCGTCTGACAGTAATGCAGAACCAGAAGCGTAGTAGGTTTTTACATACAAAGAATTTGCCTTTGTGTTTTGGTGCATAACGGTCACAGTAAACAGTTAGACAGGAATACAAACATGAGCATCTTTCACTTCACTCTAATGACAACAGACCAGAGTTGGTGGAATATGTTTCAGGCATAACTGAGTATTTGTTTCTTTTGAATTAGTTTTTTATACAGAAAACAAATTCCTCCGACTCTGGTCGTGTGTCTGTAAAAGTGAAAGTGGAAGTTCTTGTTTGAAGTTACCAGCCTTCTAGATACCAGTCTAAACCACTGGACATATTCCGCCGGGGACAATGGGTCACAACAAGTAGTCGTTTGAGGGGACACGAGCCCAACAAATGTTGGTGACCACAGCTAATGACAACCTCAAGTCCCAGAGAAACCCAAGTTGGAGTGTGGGGCAATAAGGAGCTTCAGAGGACTGCTGACTCCCTCACCTGTTGGAGGAGGAGGATGAGGGAGAGATGAAACGGGAGACTTTGCAGATTTTCAACTGGCGCTGTGTCACTGCAGCACGGGCAGCTCATGGACGTCGCCCAGCTTCAAATTGAATTCGACCTCAGCCACATCGCTTTACCCACTTATACCTCATCTCCTCCTGTCTCTCTCCATGCCGCTCTGTTAGCTGCTACGATCCACAAACAGTGAAGTGTGATTTTAAATGATCGGTGTGACGAGCTAGTCGCCCAAAGTCTCGTTTGATTGGATCATTTTTTAGTAAACGCCCGTGTGTGTGTGTGAAGGAAGATCCATCGAACCGTCACAGAAGCTAAAGGCGCTCTAACTTCACTCAGACGTTTTACGGCATGTAAATGCATCAGGCTTTTAATATCTTATTTCCTACAGACATATCTTACAAAGTGATGTATGTGTTTGCTACAAGTAGAGCTGGAATAATTCACAGTGTGTGTTTCGCTTCCCTCCTGCAGGACTCTGGAGAAAAACAAAAAGAAAGGAAAGATCTTTTAAGAGACAGTCGGCAGGACGACCCCCAACTCCAGTTATTTTTTTGTTTGCCAACGTTGCCGGTTCAGGACACCCGTGTGTGTGTGACACCGACATCACCCTCCTCCTCCTCCCCCTCCTCCCCTCCCTTTCTCCCCCTCCCTGTGCTCCTGCTCCCAGCCACTAGAGGGGGGTGTTGTGGGTGTGTGAGGCGGTGGAGGGCATCTGAATGTACAGTCAGAACTGCCACCACAGAGGCCCCCCCCCCCGCCCCACGCTGCCTCGGGACTCATCATCAAAAAATAACCCCATTTCAGAACGGCCAAACTCATATTATTATTTTAATTATTATTATTATTGTTGATGTTATTATTATTGTTGTTGTTCCCCCTACCTGCTGCTCTCTTTTTATTTCACCCTAAGGTTGCTTTTAAATGAATGTGTAAAGTTTTACAGAGAGCACAGATTTAAAAAAAAAAAAAAAACATCTCTGACTGTTGTACAATCAAGTTCTGGTGAATTTTATTTGTTTACAAGAGAAATGACAGTTACAGTAAATGAAACTGATCTTCCTTCATGTATTGAAGAGGACAAGGCATTGACGAACCCTTTGTGTTTGGTTTTGAGTGTATCCGGTCAACTTTTAACCTTCTGTCAGCGCGACAGAAATGAAACGTGTCAACAACAAAACCTGAAACCAAGACAAACAATAAAATGCACCGTGGGCCTTTTTTATAGATAAAACAAAAACAAATGTAACGCTTTCTTTTTCCTCTGTGTTTAGCTCTTTTCCACTAGCCTTGGACCACCATTTATAGTGTCATACGTGTTATATTTCACCTTAGTTTATTTTTATATATACCGAGCCAGCTGGAGTAATAACTTCTTTTGTATGTTTAGAAACAAATCCTCAGAGACTTGAGAGCAGCGTCCACTGTTTAACAGAAACACACATTTAACGGTGATCCATCGATGCTTTAGGAAATACAATATTTTAATCACTCTGCGGTAACGATCTGTGGAAAATGAAGAGTCAACACCGCAGTTTGCTCTGGCTATGTACTCCATCTCTGTATTTTTAATTTTATTTTTCATTTGTATTGTACAAAGTCACTTAATAAACCTGTGATGATATTGAGGAGTGAGATGGGTTTATTTTGATGCGTTTGAAATGATGGTTTTTATCTTTAAATATTACTGTTGAGTTTGTATGGAAGCCCATCACTGCCAAAATAAAGTTCCTTTAAGTCATTGTAGTGGGAATTTAAGATAATTACTTAGCAACTCCAAATAATCAGAAATCTGCATATTTTTGACCAAGTATCTAAAAATAGTGAGACACTTTCTCATATTGATCCTTTCTTTCATGACGGTGTAGGACTTCCACAGGTTTGTTTTCGTGATGCGTTTTAGCTTTTCCAGACAGTTTTTCATCATTTTATTTCACCACTAGATGTCGCTGTTTGCCTAAAAGTTCTCAGCATTGGCAAATGTGTCGAACTCCACTGTGATAATGTGACATTTTTAATGAAACAATTACAAACTGACCAAACCAAATGCACGGGTTTGTTCTCAGTAAACAAAGTAAGACAACAAACGCAGATCCTCGCTCTTCTGTGCAGCTCACTGGATGAAATCAGCGTTTACCAGAAGCTCCACTGAAATTACCCTCCAGTATATTTAATGTCTCTGTTGGAGGTAAAATACCTTGATCCTCAAAGCTCCTTTTGCCCATCAGGCCCACAAAGGTTTTAAATGTATGCCCTGTGAATGAGAACATCCGTTAAAATGCCACTTCAGTATCACTTCACAAGTCTATTTTAAATGTGTCAGAGTTGATATTTGATGTTGAAAGCAAGCAAATGAATAAAACTTACGTTTATGAGCTTTCTGCGCTTTTGCTGTTTGGAGGAAAGAAATAAAATCAGACCTGAACGCAGCATTCTTAAACATGAATACAGTTTAAATATAATGTATTACCGGAGTCCTTCTTCCCCCCATGAGGCTGAGATATTGGGGCATTCCTGGTTTTCTGGTCATTGTCATTAATATATCTTGAATCACTTCAGAGTTTGGCCATTTGTTCTTCTATGAGACAAACAAATAATGCTAAGAAAGGGATTACATTTTGCTAGATTATCTTTTCATATAAAAAAAATAATATTACAATTATTACGAGTACTTTGTCTTTCAGTGAAGACTTTTCCAAATAAGTTTGATCTGTCTTACCTCTTCGATGTCTTTTCTCCAGTTGTCGCCATCCATTTCTTGACAGAACACATTTGTCAGAAGCAACAAAACTATCAGAACCAGTTTAACTAGCACCATCATCCACCGTGCGTAAATGTCACCCAGATGCGTTTGCGTAAAAAAAAGTAAAAGCTGAATACGTTTCTCCTGGATTACAGCCAATGATATATATGTGTGCGCACTGTGCAGGTCCACCTCGCTGCTGGATTATTGCAGATGATGATAGAGAGAACAGCGCGTCCTCCCTGATGATGCGCCAAGGGAGTCCATACGCACAAGGCTTTTACGCACAGCTGGAGTGGATGATGTGGGTCTATGCTCGTCTCCGGCAGTTTTTTTTTCTGAGAGTCACATATGCTTCGTTTTGACATGTGTTTCATACTCTGGGTCCATAGAAAAACAATACTGGACCCTATAGGTACTGAAACATGTGTTATGGGCTCACCAACTAGAATGTTAACATTTCAACTCGAGAAAAAACGTCCTGGCCGTCAGACTATTTCCAGATTATAGTGACAAGTGGGAAAAGGACTTCCAGAATAGCCACATCTAGGTGGTATACATCTCTCTCTTATTTTTAACAGAGAAATATATCTGTTGGTTGCATGTCTGTCTGTGAGGGATCCCTCCTCTGCTGGTCTTCCTGAGCTTTCTTCCATACTTTTCTCCATTAAAGGTTATTTAAGGGGGAGTTTTTCCTTTTAATTGAGGCTCTAATGATGGTGTGAAGGGTGTGTGCTGTAAAGACTGTAAATCACATTGAGGCACATTTGTGATATTGGGCTATATAGATAACATTTCACTTGATTGGATGTTTTATGTTTTAGTGTGTAACATCAGATTCTGTAAAGTAACGAACGAATATCGTGGATTAAAGGAACAGTGTGTTGAATTTAGCACATTTTGGGTAATTTGTTGTTTTGCCATTAGTTTTAATAAATGATGTGTCTCTTAGTGCTTTATACGTGCATCTCTGTGTGGTCGTTTTGCATCTATTTTTAGTGGTTTTATATTTGTATTGGCCGTTTTCTGTCTCTTTGTGGTCATTTCAGACCATGAACGTATCATGCGTGGTTGTCATAGACTAGACTCGAGTTTATTTTCTGCTTTTAGGCCAAAATCGGCTTGTTGTCCAGGGAACCAGTGCGACGCAAACTTCCACTACGTGGTTGGCCTACAAAAATACGTTGTTAAATTTGTTGACTAATGAAAAGCCCGTTTGCGCTCGTATGTCCCTCCGGGGCCACCGTACAGAGCAGTACGGCCCGCCCCCAACTCCAAAGTCTCGAGAATAGAATCAGGAAGTCCACCAAAACGTGATTTTGACAGACTTTAACAGCAGTCCGACTTTTTATATTCAGATAAACTCTGAAAAATAAATGCTCGGCTGTCTGTGGTGAGTTCACGGTCACCCGCCGTGGGCAGGAAACCATGCTTTTATTGTTGTGTTCAAAGCCCTCGATGTTGTGGCTCCTTTCCGTTGTTGTGACAGCTCGAGTGAGCAACGCTGCGGCGGGGAAACCGAAACTGATCGATTATGGGTCGGCCTGCGAGTCCCGAGACAACGCGGTCAGCTTGAGGTCCAGCACAGCCGCCACACCCGACGGCCCGGAGCCGGGGGACCTCGCCGCCGCGTTCAGCGTCCCGACTCTGGACGGGGTGTTCTCCTACCAGCCCGGTGCCCTGCAGGGACCTCTCGTCGTGCACGCCTTCTCCAACAAGTCGGGCTTTCTGGAGTGCATGTGGAGCTCCGAGTCGTCCCTCATCAGCCTGGTGGAGGAGCTGCCCAACAGCACGCAGGTGCTCTTTCTGTCCCTGGACGACTCCGCGGTCAGCGATGCTCTGTGGATGAGGGAGCAGCTGCAGCGGGTCGCCATGCACAGGTGACCGGAAGAGAACCACTGGTTTTAAGGCAAAGTGTTGAAAATGCGGACCAGTCGAGTAGTTCAACTCAACTAAGAATGTTCAGCAACGTGTGGCATCTGCAGTGGTAGAAAAACACGTTTATTACACTCCTATAAGTACATTTATGTCACACTTTACTTGAGTATTTCCAATGTGTTGCCACTTTATATACTTCTACTCCACCACTTCTCAGATGGAAATATTGCATTTTTTACTTCACTACATTTTTTTTGACTTTGAAGATTTTTACATCCAACGCACGCAATCAAATATACATTTTTATAGGTACAAATATCCAGCAGTATTTTAAATACTTGACATGAGCTCAACCTTATAGCTACAGCATGAAAACGCTTCTTCAGTCATTCAGCTGCATAACAAGTACTTTTACTTTTGATACTTTGAGTACATTTTGCTCAAAATACCTCTGTACTTTTGCGTGAGTCAGATTTTGAATGCAGGACTTTTCTTTGTAATGAAAGGTCTGAATACGTCCTCACATCACTGGACATACCTGCTGTTCTTTCATCTCTACTAAAAACGTACTCGGATCATTGACTTAAATACAGATCCTGCATTTAATATTTTACTTGAGGTGTTGTCAAAGTATCAAAGGTAAAAGTACTCCAGAATTCTGCAGAGAAAATGTCAAGAGTGGTGGAAGAAGTGCTTTTATGTTTTAAAAGAAGCAATATCACGTTATAGAAATATTCAATAACAAGTTAAAGTCATGCGTTCTACCTTTAGTAAAAGCACAAAAGGATACTCCTCAACATATACTTCAAGTATAAAAATCAAAAGTACTCATTAGAAGAATGAGACATTTCAGAATATTATGTTATTGGATTATAAACAGTGGATGCATTAATGTGTAAGCACAACTCAAAACATCTTGGTAACCACTTTGACAAACCGCACGTCACCACCGTCATGTTTTCTGCAGGAATAAGGAGGTTCTGTCCAGACTGCACTTCTCCCCGGTGCCGGTCTTCGCTCTGGGTAACTGGATACCCAACGTGCTTTACTACTGGCGCTGCACCGGACGCGGCTGTGTCTTCTCCCAGGTCGTCTTCAAATCCGAGGGTAAGAGCGCCGTCTGCAGAGATGTTGTGGTGTCTGATGTTCTCCATATCACGCGGCCCTAACTTGAGCTGCATTTGACATGTCTTCTTCATGAGGACATCGCTCATCTTAGCGTCCCAACTGCTCTAAACTCCAGTGTACATTTGTCTATTTTCCAGCTGAGCATGGTCTTTTTTTCTGCACACACTAAGTGACAAAACTAAAAGGACCCTTTTTGCTTTTGTCTTAAGTTCCCAGATGTGCAAACAATTTATAAAAAAGTGATTTTTAGCTGTATATTTTTATGAAAAAACAAAAAAATCCTCTCTTTCCCTGTAAAATATGATTTTGTTGTGGGTCATTGCTCCTCTCGGCTGACGTCAGGTCTCACAGCGACAGCCTGTTTCATGTGGAAACAACGTCACGTTTCTTTAAGAGTCGAATTTAAACTGTATTATTGATTTATAGCTTTTTTTCTGTCCTCACAGGGTGGAAAATGCCCATAATCATCAAGAGACTAGACGCCCGGTACGACTGGCTGTCGCCGCGCGGGGAGCCGAGGTCGTACCAGCTGCTGGATGCAGGTGACGGGTGTGAACCTTCCCCCTCGGTGGCGGGTGCTCTGGCCTGGGTGTCCGAGGGCAACTGCTCTTTCTTCACCAAGGTCTGTTTGTGTGAATGCTGAGGAGGTGTGACGCTTCCTGCTCGGATCGCTACCTCCAGACCGTTAAAAAAAAAAAAAAAAGGTCTGCGAAGACATTCGGCACAGTGATAACCAGCCAGCACCGTGTGGTCTGTTTGAGCGTGCTCCATATTTAATCACACAACCTGATTTTGCTTTTGTTTTTGTTTCAAAGCGTGATCGTTGAAGGTTTCTACCTCTGGCAGCGCTTTGAAGCAACTTTTCTATGAGAGGGGTGGTGTTAGGAATCACAACGTACTGAATACGACACACTCAGTCAGTTTGTACTGCACACAGACCGTTCACACTGAGCTGTATCGATAGTTTATCACGAATGTGAATCAACATTACCTCGTACATAGTATTATTTTAAGGCAAAATAAATACGTATTTTTGTGTTAAATATGTTTTCTGCAGCAGCAGAGCTCTAGTGTTTATTGCTGTTAACTGTACCTTCATGTCACTCCACGCTTTCTCTGTTTTATATCATTATTTTGAATATCTTTGGATTTTGGACAAAACGTAATACTGCTTTTTCCCTGTTTGTAACCGGCCACGTTTCCCTCCAAGCTTTGTTTTTAACCACACAGGAAGTGTTGACTTTAGTGTAATCTGTCTTCATCAACCCTCATCCTCCAGGTGCAGAACATGGCCAAATCCAACGCCTCCGCCGTCCTCGTCTACGCTCTCCCCGGTAACCCGATCCAGGACATGAACTGTGTGGAGGACGAATGCGACACAACGCTGGCCATCCCGGCCGCCATGGTGCACCTGGAGGTTTCGGTCGCTCAGGCGCTCGAGTAAGACAGAGCGACCTGGAGGATTAAAAGCCTCCTCGCTGTGATGGTTAACATCCTTGTACATGGATCAGCTGAACACTTTAAAGGTTAAAGTAATGGTCCTCTTCAGTCTGTTCGCTTCCGCTCTCCTGAAGCTGGGCACAACTTTCGGGTGATGTTTCCAAAATATGACGCAAAGCTCTTCAGCGGGACATTTTTAAATCAAAGGAACAGAGAATCTGATTGTAAAAGTGTTGAGAAGTTTAAAGTTATCGGTTCATTTAAGCTCATTAGAACGACTGTAAATGGTTGAATTAAACACCGTCGTACGTGACGTTTGTTGCCCGTCTCATTGCGGTGTGATGCGTCTGGATTTTGTTTTGCAGGTTTGGACAGCCGGTGTACGTGTCCTTCCAGAACACTCCGTCCCCGAACTTCTTCATGGGTATTGACCATCAGGGGGCGCTGGCTGAGATGGGCTGGTTTATTTACCCCTCGTTCAGCTTCATCAACTGGCAGGCGCAGTGGTGAGGACGCGCTCTGCAGAAGAGTTCATTTCATCCGTCTGTTCATTCACTTGACTCATCAGAGTAGCAGAAACATCTTCTAGTTGAAACAGACAACTTGGGGAAAAAAACTATTTAATAGTACAGAGTGAGTCCTTTGAGAGTGAAATTAAGAACGTCGAGAAAAGAAGCTTGTCTTTAAAGTATTTATTCTCTGCGCAGAGAAGGTTCGATGGTCACACAGAGTGCAATGCAGTCTGAGGGAGCAAGAACCCAGAGTGTTGGTTGTGTACGACCCATAAAGGCCCCGAGCACAGGGTGGGGTAGGAGGAGTCACCACCAAGACATCTGGACAACAGGGACCATTCTGTGGTTAACTATTGATTGGTCCACTGTCTGCACCCCCATTCAGCCCCTTATCTAAGCTGACAACAGCGAGTCCCTGATTAAGACACACACACACACACACACAGTATTAACCTGAGAGGACCCTCACTCAGTTTATAACTGGGGGCCCTAAAGCCTTGAAGTTGTATCTCACTCTGCTGTCAATACATCCAGACCGTCTCGACCGTTTCCTGTTTTCCAAAGAGCAAACTACCAACAAAAAAGGATTTTTTTTTTTGTTTTCCACAGTTACTGCGCTTGTTTCACCGTCGAAGCCTTTTCCGCTACTGCAAAGAACTTCCATTGATGCTCTTTGGTATCTGCGGAGAGCTACCGATAGCTGCTGGGGAAAACAAAAGAGCTGTCTTCCTGCTGTTCTGGTTGTGCACTTGCATGTTAACCTGGTGGCAGACAGGGTTGCTGAGTGAAAGAGAGGTTTATAGGGAACAAATCTAAACACGGATACTGTGATTATTCTCTTGCACTGTGCAACATTTACTCCGTTTTAAAGCAAAAATAATGCCCGTTGCCGCTTTAAATTTAAATTAAATTTGAACTGTAGACATACTGAAAACACTTGCACGTCAATTTAGATGTAGATATCGACGTCTTCACAGAGGTATTGTACCAGTTTTAATGTGTGAAAAGTGTGTTTTTGACTTTGTTCTCTGTCTCCAAGGTTTGACTTCTATGCAGCTCTGCAGACCAAACTTCAAAGTCCTGCAAAGGTGGTTTCTGTTTTCGACAAAGTCCAAATGCAGGGAGCGAAAGGAGCGGTGGCCACAGTCGCCCTGCCGATAGGTAACGTCATCACCAACACCTGTGAGATGGGCGGCTTTAGTGGGTTTTGCACTTAGTGGCCATTTCATAGCAAACAAAAAGTATTCTCTGATTATCATCATCATCATCATCATCATCATATGACCAAATGATAGAAGATTAGAGCAACTGGAAAAACTCAACTGTGTTGAGTCGCAACTTTCTTTTAGGAACTTGATTATTTTCATCTCGAAAAAACATTTTAATGCTGGATCACAGTTTAAATTGGAGTTTAAAGTTCTGCTGCAACATAATTTCATTTTTCTAGGTTTAGAGTAAAAATAATGGTTGAAGTTTAATCTTTCTTAATCTTTTGCTCGTTTAGAGTTTGGTGCAACATGATGAACTAGATACTAGATGAACCCTTAATGCCCAAAAGAAAAAGTCCTGAAACTGGATTCAGGCTAAAACTCTCTTCACTGAAACCCAGACATCCTCATTCTTTAGATGAGGAGCATCGGTGTGAACTCTGACGTCAATCACTGAAATGACGCTCACGTTTGAACTCTTGTCTCTCTGCAGCCCTGTCGGACTTCGACGTGCTGGAGCTGGACGCGTCGCTGTCGTGTCCCGGCCGGAGGGACTCGTCCTGCGCTCACTGGGATCACACGGTGCAGCTGTTCGTCTGCTGCGACCCTCTCGGCCCGTACTGCAACACGGAGCTGGGCCGATGGATCACTGCCTTCCGCAGGTGAGACGTCGACGTGAAACACAACAGATAATCCGAATTATTACTACTCGTATCAATAATTCATGGCTTTTGTGGAATAAATTCATCTGTGTGAACCGACTGTGGGTCTGAAAAATCCTAATCTATTTATATTGGAGGTTTTAATCTGATCTGAGATATATAATAAGTCAGTTTTGCTACTTTCTATTGATACATTCTTAAGCACAATAGTATATTATCCAATACGTTTAAGTATTATCTTACATTTACATTTTACTCCGTCTGTCTGTACTGGTATATTTAATATTCTTCTTTACTGTCATATTTTCTATTACTGTTTAGTTTATTTATATTACTTGTTTTTTATCTTCATTTTATTACTTGTGAGCAATGCTGCTGTAATCCTGTAATTTCCCCACTGAGGGACTAATAAAGGATTATCTTATCTTATCTTATATTGATCTATATATACCTTTAACTTACTCTTCACCTCCTGGGAACAAGTCAATATTGTGGTCAACTGACTTTAAACTGTGTTGTGATTGAATCATTTTAGAGATTTTGTTCCCCAAAATATTGTTGTTAAAAGGATTCTGATGAAATTCTGAAAAGACAACTCTCAAAATCAAAGAAAGAAAGAAAATGAAAAGATTATTGTCTGATGTGATCATTGCATGACACGTATTAAGAGAGAGAGTGTATTAAAAACAGATTGCACTGCACCTCATTGATATGTCCTGTTGAATATTTTAAAATGGCTTTGTGTTATTTTGTGTCACGTGTGCGGTATGACTGTACTGTATGTGGTTCTTGGGCAGAGGTATCGGGCGCTGGCTGACAGACGTGTCCGCTCTGATCCCCCTGCTGGACAGCAACAAATGCAGCCTCACCATGAAGACGGTGCCCTGGGCGATGCCGTGGGTCGTCTCCCTCAACCTGAGATTCAGCGTCGGCAACCGGACAGGTACACGCACTGAGCCTGCCTTCTGGACCTGTGACACCCGGCGTGATGTTTGTGGCTGAGCAGGTGGCGGAGTGGGGCCGCGCTGCTTCAGGTTAAAGCTGCAGGTGTGTTCCAGTAGCCTGACAACAAGGGGAAGCTAGTGATTGTAGTTTGAACCGCTGACTTTGCTCGCTTATGAACACATTCACGGTGGCAATTAAGGTTATTTAAAACACTTGGACCCGATTGCCAAAAATTATACACATATTCCAAGATTCAGTGAGAGATACACTTTCCAAGGATACAATTATCTCTGATGTACATCACAAACAAACGTCCATTCGAAGATTATTTAGAAATTATAGAAAAGAAAACGTGGCCCAGAACGTGCCTGAGAATGTTAATGTTTTTATTTCTTTTCAGTTTTAAAGTAATCCAGTGATAGTTGTGTCTACATCCATGGGTATATTAGACACAGGAACTGCTAAAGCTTCATTTTGGCATACTTTTAATGGTGACAGTTTGCCAAAACATGAAACAAATACAAGCTGAAATGCTCAAATTGTTTAATTTACAGAACATTTACTATATATATTACAATATAAAATAAAATATAGACATTCCTATGCAAACTACATAAAAATGCCAATATAGCAATAATGACAGAGTGCCCCACAAGTCTATTTTTAAAATAATGCCATCCACCCGGCATTCCAGTGTTTAACCGTTCTCGTTCTGTTAAACACAACATTGAATATTATTCACCCTTTCTGTGCAAAAGTGTTGAGATGAAGCAGCATTTCAGCAGCTGCAACATGGAGCTAAACCGATGTGCATCACAGGATTGTTTGCAGCACCCTTGCTGTCAAAGCTAACACCAGCTGGTTCTCCCACTGTGAGAACGCAGAGCTGCGACTGAAACAACGTGATCCCGGAACATTTTCTCTCCATTTTAGGAGAATTTTTCAAAAGCAGAGAGCAGGAAGGAACAGTCCGTCTGTAAATAGTTACTGGAAGATGACACACGGCGAAGATGAAGCTTTTAGTTCCTGGAAATACTTTAACTAGGAAATGAAAAAGACAGTCTTCATGACTATGACTCAGAGGATTGTTTGAAATAGACCGGAGCCTCTCTGGCATGATTACAGACCGGACAGCAGTTATTCTTAGGTTTTATGAAGATATTCTTAAACCAAATCTGTCTGTATGCACATGTTTTGCCAAATAATATTAATAATAATAATATTAATAATAATATTACAGCGCTTGATGTTCACACACGAAACTCTCCCAAAAAACTTCAGTGGCTTGATTCCTCCAACAACAGAAACACAAAATGAAGATTATAGAAATGTTTTTGATGACATTAGTTAGTAGTTACTTTACAGATTCATAATAATGACACAATATATTATCAACAAATACATTATGATCTATTATTATCGACAAAGATAAGACTTGACAAAACTTGAATAAATCCATTTGTTTGAAGGAGATCGAGACATCATTAAAACGACTAATTATTTTAAACAGGGACCGATAAAATCCACACAGAATAAAAGTTCCTTCTTGTAGCTTTAAATACATAAATACAATGTGTTCACCCGTCAAATTCCCATTTTCAGGTGAAATCCCAGGTTGGTGAATATCACTGATTGTGAAGCAGTCAGTGTGATTGCTGTAATATAAGATATAAATACTGCGGTGGCATTCGTGCGTAGCGCTGCGCGACGGTTGTTGCCGTGCGTCACCGTAAAGCACCTTTGATCAGCATTGATCGGCTCTTATATATGCTTCATGTGGCGCTTTGCGTTCACCATGTATGGTGTAACGTGGGCGCGTAGAGGGCAGGATCAGAGGCCGGTCCACCTGTGCAAACATCTTCATCAGCTGCAAAGCCCTCTGCGTTGCAGATGATAAAGTCGAGAAGCTCCGCCCCTTCAGAGTGATGCCACTGTACAGCGGGGGAACCTTCGACAAAAACTACAACAAGAGGTTCCGGCCAACCAAAGTCTCCGTCCCAGCATCAACCAAAAAGGTAAACGATGTGACGGCGATCAGTCGTCCTTGAGAGAGGACGCCCCGTCCGTCAGCAGCTGTGTGTCTGTGCTCAGGTGGAGCTGTACGCCGTCATCACGGCGCACGGCTACGATGACAACAGATGCGGAGAGTTCTGCGTCACCTCCCACTACTTCCTGATCAACGACGCTTTTAACAACACCCTCACGTTCGATTCTGCAGGTGAGGAATGCATGAAGGAACCTTTTGCTGCGGGTAGTTGACCAAACAATCCTGTTTCAAGGTTCATGAAAGAAGCTGCTGCGGAGCTTTAGATCACATCACACCGCCTCCAGCAGATGGAGTTTGCTCACTTTAGATGTTTATATTTCAGGTTTTCTGAGCCCTTTAAGGACTTCTCATCCATGTGGCTATAACGTTGAGTCAAGTGTTCAGAAAACAATACATTTTATCATTTGTATAACTGAAAGATCCAGAAATGGACCTTGAGGTGAGATAGTTTTGTCCAATATCAAGAAGGAACTTTGAAACTCAACATTTGAACTTTGTAAGTGACTCAACATTTTTAGTTTTTTAAATCTCGATAGTAAGTTTTGAAAGGCATCATCCCACATTGGTCAATGATCTGAGCCCCACACCTGATAGTACATTTGCTGGGCAGTGACAAGTTTAGTTTTTGTCATGTTCAAGTAACAAGTTGAACCCTAACTTTAATCATGAAAATGTGTCAGTAGAATGTATTTCAGATCGGCCATCTGCAACTTGTGCCCATGTTGATTCCCTCGCATGTTGTCCTCGTCGTCTTCGAATGTTTTGTCCGACCGACAAACCAAAACCCCAAAAGATATCTTGTTCACGATGATATAAAACCTTTCAAGAAATCCTGACATTTGAGTAGCTTTGAATATTTGTCGTTTTTGCTTGACTGTTAAGTTCTCGTCTTTGTTTTCTTGAGCCTGAGGACTGGACGCTGACTCGCTGATTGAAGGGTCATTCCTTTTGCTGATCGTCGTATTTTCTCATGTATTTTGGGGTCGCGGCGTGGGGAACATCAGGAACACCTCTGGGCTGCACTCTGCGGGTGAAGGAGGGCGCGGTACCGAACGAACACGGCACGTGGCTGTACGGACGAGGAGGCTGGTGTGATGGACTCCAGGTCGACCCCTGGAGGACGGATGTCACCAAACAGGTACTAAACTTCATCATTTGCTTCTGATTGCGTTATCGATCTCGATCACGTTTTCCTTTTGTCCACAGTAGCTGCTGTTTAATTTAACTTGCACGGCAGCTGGATTAAGTGATGGACGATACAGGATTATATCACGGATTGTAATAAAAACACTCAATAAGTTGATTGGGGCTTTAGCGTCTTTCAGCTCATTGTTTTGGTTTGATGCTTCGCTACTTTACTGCTTTGGCTCTAAAAAAAACCGACTTCACATTTCCTGCTCAGCACCAAACAGCGAGCGGACACAGTTAGCGACTAGCTGGTGAACACAGCGGAGCATTTAGCAGCCAAAAAGCCAGACATTATATTTTATTGCATTCATCTGGTAGCCAGAGACAGGACTTTAAATGAATGGTAATGTTGCTAGTTATGCTGGATATGTAAATAGGCAACATGTTCACGTCAACATCACAAGAGAATAATAATATTACCAGTCTGAGGTTTTCTGTGTGAGGCACCCACACGTGATCAGATGATTGAGGAGTTTGAAGCCTCTCTTCCTCCAGTAGATTTACAAGAACCAGGCACTGAAATAAAGGTCACACTGAAGTTAAACATCTGAGTGAAGTCAGCCATTTAGCATTAAGGAGCGCTAAATTATTCTGCAGTGAGTTATTAACCATGAAAGGCTCCTGATCATAATCACGTGAACGAAAACGGCAAGTTTTCAAAGTTTCTTTAATTCTTTTAATCGTCATGCGTTAACTGGAAGTTTAGATGACCTGATTTGCTTTAGTTTTGGGGGAAGATACATTTGTACCAGGCGGTAACCTCTGTTTCTGAAAAGTGAAGTCAATGCTGAAGTGTCTTAAAGCTGCATTCTCTCTACTGACCACCAGGGGGCGACTCCTCTGGTTGTATAGAAGTCTATAGAAAATGACTCTACTTCTCTCTTGATTTATTCCCTCAGTAAACATTGTAAACATGAGTTTATGTCTCAGTCTCTAGTTTCAAGTCTTCTTCAATACAGCATGATGTTCATTTAGTACATGATGGTCCATTTAGAGTCACACAGACCATAAAGCAGGGGATGCTTTAGGGCGGGGCCTACTGTGATTGATCGCTGAATATGGTCACTTCTGTTCACGGGTTGCAAAAAAACAAGGCTCCAAAACGACTGTGCGATGTCGTGACTACTACGTCCGCTTCTTATATCCAGGTCGTCGTTGTCTCAGACCACCTGAGTGTGTGCTGATGGATACGATGTGAGATTGAAATGGTGCTTGTTTATTTATTGACTGTGTTTGTGGATTTCTGTCTGTTCCTGTCCCCTTTCAGCTGAACACGAGCGAGCTTGAGTCCAACACTGTTGTCTACTTCGGCTTATTCCAAGGGAAGGATCCGAATCCATCCAAGGATCCTGGGTACATCATCATGTCGTCTTTTCTTGTCTTTTACAAATGATGCCCCTCTGTGAAACTCTTTGTGACGTAAGTGAATGTAGAATCGAAGTCAAAGATTAAATTTCTATTTTTCCTACTGCTTTCACCGACTCTTTCTGTTACTCTCTCTCCTGGTTCATTCACGTAGGCCGGGCGGAACCTTTAGGCTTGTCAGTGATAAAGACAGGGCAGATGGATAAAGTATCCGCTGCCACGCTCGAACGCCCAACACGACCAACCGTTTGCATTGTTCTCAAGACGTTAGCCCGAAGTCAACAAGAAGAAGCTTTGCAGCAACATAAGCACTGCCTCAAGCTGGAGATGCATTGTTCTGAGAGCCGCAGCCTCTCCTCCCTAATTACATGTAATCACGTCCAACGTAAAGCTTCGAAGTGTTTCTCAGTGAGTCATCTTCCCTCTTATGGGAGGTGATTCCTCTTAACTGCAACAGAAGATGTGCTTCTCGCTGGTATTTTATTCTTTTCTTTGTTTTGGACATTTGTGCAGTGAGGATGGGCCGACTGCCAAATTGCTGTTGCAAAGCCGCTACAATACCAGCTATTCATTACCAGCGGGGACAGTGTGTATTGTTTTCACCTGTGAGTCTGTGTGTGTGTGTGGGACATCGTGGTGTTTATACGTCTGTCTGCGGGAAGATTCTGTTACTGTGCAAGATGCAGTCAAATGTAGGGGGCTACGAATGAAGGAAGGACCAACTGAAAGCCTCAAAACATGTATTCACAAATATGAAGAGTAAGTGCAAGACACAATGTTCTGCCTAAATGACGTAACAGGTTGCCGATTACCACCAGGTATGTCTCTCACACACACACACACACACACACACACACACACACACTTTGGCACCTGGCTTGATTTGATTTCTGTGATCCGTTCGCGAGATGTTTTCTGCTCCGTACAATAATGACATTCAACCTCTAATGCATGACATTTATTTGCTTAGTTGTTTTCCTTTAATGACATTTCACAGTATTACACAACATAAAAAAACTTAAGACATTAAGTAAAAACAAAATACATCATTGCATCATACAAACGGGTTACTTTTTCTTAAAGGTTAGTGGTTACAAAGTTCGTTTTATTTCTTAACATAACTTTACCCACAGTGTGTCAGTAACATCACAGGCATTATTGTCTCTGCTTTAGCTTAGTTTGGTTCACAATATTAATACACAAATCCCTCGTATTATAAAACATATTAATAGTACTTAGCCCACTGAACAATTTTGGTGCAATGATGCCCGTTATATAACATTAGCTGTTTATTTTCCGTGTCGTATGTTGAGGTGAACATCATGGCAAAGTCGCAGCAGAATGTTTTGTTCGTGACTGACTGAGGGTCCGTGTGCGCGTCAGACCTTCGCGCAGGTTTCTCTGCAGCTCCTCTCGGTCTCAAACTGGTTGTTGTTTCCCTGACAGCCTCCGAACCAGAACTGAGCGCAGGAATTGGCTGTGGCGTCGTAGTACCACTTCACCACGTAGTCCCGGCACGGTCCTGGATCCAGCACCTGGATGCAGCGCTCCGCTGGAGACGACAAAAAACAAGAAGTGGTACATTTTAAGAAGACTATAAGTCTTCGGCCATGCTAAGTTTAGCGTGTTCATTTTCACTAAATACAAAGTATAACTAAGAATGATGGAATTGTCATTAGTTCCACGGGTATAAGTTTCAGGAAAAACTAAAATTTCGACCTGATTATGATGCTACAGGAGAAGTCGGGATTATTACAGTTCATCCTGATGGGAACATGAATGTGTGCACCAAATCTCATGGAGATCCATTAGAACATTCAGTGCTTGTTTTTTTCCCCTTAATTGAGACTTTTAATATTTAAACCAATCATTTCTGCATCCAACCATCTCGTCAGCGGTTACCTACCTGCGTAGGTGTCAGAAGGCAGCAGTGGAGGAGGCGTCGGCGGCCGTGTCTTCTCCTCCGACGGGGCCCTCGGAGTGGGACCCGCCGGCCCGACGGCGCCCGTCATCACCGCGCGGTCGTCGTTGTCCTTCGTGTCAAACCGTGGGAGGAGCTCTGCGACCGGTCGGAAGGGCTCCCTGTCGAAGTGCGGGAATCTGGGAGCCTCTGAGTCGATGCTGTCGGCCGTCTCGGGTCTCGGTGGAGTGACGGGTTCTCTGGCGGGTTGCGACGCCGGAGGGCCGGGCTGTAACAGAGCAGAGACTGTTTCAGTCTACTGTACTTTTATTTATCCAGGTAAGATCGATATAACCAGTGAACTGTTGTAACGCAGCGTAAGTTCCCAAAAGGAGGTGAAGAAATGACTGGTTTGTTCTTCTCACCAACACATGAACCCTCCTGAAGTCCCCTGTGAAGGTGGGGGTGTCGGTATCGGTCCTGTGCGGAGGCTCTCGAACGTTGCCGGAGACCTCTGGGGTTCCTGGAGGCAGTCTGGAGCTCGGGACGGAGCTGAACAAACGTCTCGCTCCGTCCTCGCAGATGCGACTCAGCAGTTTCCCCTCCAGAGCTGCAACGTGAAGAAGAGCAAAACAGTGAATATGCAGTTACTATATACCTGTACAGCCACAGGTTGCATGGAAGCAGTTTGGGTTGTGTTGCTCATGAGCACCATGGCAGTGGATGTTCTGGAACAGTGGTTCCCGACCTGGGGTCCGGGCCCCCCTCGGGTGCTCCAGGATTTGTCTGCTCTGAGGTTGTCCAAATGAACTAAAATCATAATAACACACTTTCTGGATAATTCATGCAAAAGTCTGTGTTAAACTATTTCAAAAAAATTTTGTTGTCAAAAATAGTGGGCTATATAGTCTGTTAAAAGACGGTATTTGTAAATAAAACATTTTTTAACCTTAATTTAACCAAGCGAGGATTTGTATTGTATTATATTATATTATTAGTTTTATACTTTATACTATTTGTAGAATAAGACTTCAGTCGTGGCTGCAGAGTATTCTTTCCGACTTGTTTGATCCAAACATTTTCAATAACTCGGACTCCAAAAGTAAAATCCGTCATTGCTGTGTTCATGTTGACGAAACCGGGGATTTTCATAAAATGTTCCTCAACTTAAAACAAATTCCTTGTCTGGTTCTGATGGGATCGTGATGAATGGCTCACCGGGAAGTGCTTTGAAGTCCTCGATCTGGAAGACGTGGTCGCTGTCGGGGTCAGACGCCACGAGGCTGAGCTCCTTCTTGAACTCCTCGTACAGAGGATCGCTCTCGTTCACCACGCCGATCACGAACGTCTCGACGCCGCTGCCCCGCGCTTCTGACATGGCGCTCTCCAGACTGACCGCGTCTCTTTGATCGGCCTGCCCGTCCGTGATGACGACGGCCACCTTCCTCACACCTGCCCGCGCCCCCTCGAACACCTGGTTGGCCTGCTGGATGGCGCTGCCCGTGAACGTGCCCTCGCCCAGGTAGGTCATGGAGCGCACCGCAGACTTGATCTCATCGCGGGTGGCTTCCTGCCTGAGGCTGACCACCACCATGTTGATGTGGCTGTAAAGCACAACACCCACCCGCGTGGTGTCCCGGCTGACCGAGGCCCGGTCGATCAGGGCGTTTACAAAGTCTTTGATCCTGTTGAAGTTGTCCGGGCCGACGCTCTCGGAGCTGTCGATCACGAAAACCAGCTCCAACGGGGTTTGGCGGCAGGTCACTCCACAACCTCATGGAACCCAGAGACAGGTTATAGACAAGACAATGTACAGAACAACAAAACAAAAAGTGAGTTTCTGATGACTTACTGCATATGGATCTCACTATTTTGATGATGTCTTCCCTCTGTGAAAGACAGCACAGCTTTTACTACAAACTGATTTGACACTGAGTTACGTAAAGAAACAAATCGCTGATTACGGAAAAGCTCTTTCATTTAAAGGTGTGAAATGCATGATACTTACTGTAAGTCCCGGCTCTCCCTTTTGTCCCAGTCTACCCTGTGATATGAAACGCATCATTTATTAGCTGCTCACATATCGAGAGATTCCCTTGAGAGAACTTGGCGTCTTTAGCTTCTGTACTGTGAATATTCCCAGAGGAAACTAAATATTTTAGCGGTGTACAGTTAGAAGAGGGATTTAAATCAAATCCTTCGCATTTGATTGGACCGCTAAAAAGAGGGTGGACTTAGAAAGTAGTGGATACGGAGCTACAGAGGACTGAGGCTCCACACAAAGTTGATTGATGGATGGATGTCATGATATTACTGGTTGAAATTGATTGGTTCCAGCCTGCGTAAGCACACGTTATATTTAGTTTTACAAATACAAAGAAAGTATTTTGAGTGTATTTCTGTGCATGTGTTGTTAAATAGCTGCACAATATTACGGGGGACGTGATATAAAAAGGGTTAAAAATGCAATTTTCATTACAAAAACACTAAAGTACCAAAGGGCCGATGGCTCCGGCCTCTCCTAGTTGTCCTTTGTCTCCACTTTTGCCTTTTTCACCTCTGAACCCTCGATCCCCCTGCAAGAGGAAAGAAACGGCCGTTAAATCACATTATAGACGTGCACACACCTGAACCTCTGATTAATAACAGGTTAATATACGCATGCTGAATGCAGTTTGTGCTAAAGTTATTCTCCTCTTTAGCTGGAAGCCACTGACATAATTGCATATTTTTGCTAGTTTTACTGTAACTTCATATTTCATAATACAGGTTCACTCTGCGGACATTCTGTCGTCACCTTGTCCCCATGCAGACCTTGTCCTGGAGGACCTCTGGGGCCGAGGATCCCCTGAAATCCAGTCTCCCCCTGGAAACACAGCACAGTCCATGTCAAAGACGCTGGATCATGTCTGTCAGCACGTGTGCCTGGGACTTTTTGTTAACGTTAAAAAAACCACACACAACATGAGTTTTAGCCATTATGAGGTTCATAAGACATGAAGTGGTTGAGTTGTTGAATGCTAGCTGTTGAAATAACACTGCGCTCAGATTTTATTGTCTCGTTCAGCAGCTGACTGAAATAAGAGCTTTATCTCATTTTACCATTTCATTCCAAGTCACTTGAGGCACATTTGCCTTCATGCTGAATTAGATTTCCCCCTCTTCTATTTGAGTTTATAGTTCAGCAAGAATTTGACAGGAAAGGAAATGCTTTTACTGCTTTACAAAAGTAGATTAATGTCCCTCCAGCGAGTCCGATCACGGGACAATTTCCCTTCATAAAGCACCTCATACAGCTGGTTATGAACTGCAGCTACCGACATCGTTCAACGTTACCTTTGGTCCTTGAATGCCTTCTCCAGGTGACCCTTGTGCACCAGCTGCTCCCCTTTGGCCAAGTGAACCCTGCAGGGAAAGACAACTTCCTGAAGTCTCTCTGGATACCAAAATGAATTTGTAAAAGGTAATTTAGTTCTAGTTTTAAAAACAATCGCGTATGAGTCGTCAGTTAGAACAGGACAGAATACCTTTGGACCAATTAGACCAACTCCAGCTGGCCCAGCAGGTCCAGGAGGTCCAAGCGAGCCTCTGTCTCCCTGAACAGGAAGCAGATTGTAAATTACACCTCATCCTGACGGCCCAATGCTCCGGAGAAGGACAAGCTACCGAGCGAACTACTTCACAGCCTCGCTGACGCGTGTTCTCCCCAAAACAACGAACAACAATCGCCAGTTTCTTTCGTACCGGTCACATAACCATGGAAACTGTTTCTGTGGCTTTTCCTCAGGTGAACTTTCACCTTTGTTCCAGGTAAACCGACGCCATCTGATCCGGTCTCTCCCTTCAGGCCAGGAGGCCCCGGAAGTCCCTAAGAAAGCCGTCGTGAGAGGGTTACACAGTGCGGGGTGTAAAGAGGTAAAGGGGGCTGTGGTGTGGGTTCATACTCACTGTAGAGCCGGGGTAACCGGCGCCTTTAAGTCCAGGCGTCCCAGGACGCCCTGCAGACCCTCTGTCCCCCTTAAAACCAAAGCATGCCTCCATTACACCGGTACCCTTCATGGGATCAGTGAGGAGTAAACCGTAACTCACCTTGGGTCCAGCTAAACCCGTCCCCGGCTCTCCTGCAGCTCCAGCGGGACCCGGTCGGCCCAGTTCTCCCTGACAAAAGGAGGAGATGAGTTGTTGCTGCTGAGAGTTACAGCAGCTGTTTGTTCGCACCACATGGACTCACTGTACCTTGGCACCAGCTACGCCCCTCGCTGGTGGTCCAGTTGCACCTGGTGGACCCATATTTCCTGGTTCCCCCTGAAAATAAAACCACTTATCAGACTAATAATAGACGAGGCAACGGGGCAGAACTCGGACATCTGCAGTTTGATTGTATGGATTGTGTTCGGTTTAAGATTGTAATACTTTAAAGACTGTTGTTGGATGACATGAATCGTATAAAGCCTGTATTTTAATGGGAATTAGACCATTAATGCAACATGGTCGGGGTGTTCATTAATAATAAGTTTACTGTTCGGAATACACTGTCACCTTTAACCTTTAATAATAGCATGTATTGTCTTGCATCTTTGTATATTTGTCTATTTAAAGAAAGGGATACGATATGTTAAAATCATTTCTCATCCGCTTCGCGCTGGTTTTTAGGTCAGCCAGCTTTGGTGGCGTCTCCTGAAAGAACGGAAGATAATGTGATGCTAAAACTCAACTCCCTGTTTTTAATAGTCTTTTATTCCCCGATCATCAATTCAATTAAAAGAAGCAATACCACAGTGTAGAAACACTCTGCTACAAGGAAAAGTCCTTGATTTTCTTTTTATTGAAGTAAAAGCATAAAAATATACAAAAGTACTCCAATTGCAGATTATTATCACTGATTAATGTGCGTGTCACTTTCATTGTATAGCTAATCTGAATAACGTTATATACTGCCGGGCAGCTTGATCTATAAAAATATATCATTTTTACTTTGTTTAATATTTTGTATTAATAATCTGAATCAAATGCAAAATAACTACAGTAGTAAATACATTCGTGAAATAAATGTTGGACTAAAAAGTAAAGTCAAATTGAAATACTAGTACAAGTACCTCAAAATCGTAGTACAGTACTTGAGTAAATGTACTTCGCTGCTCTCCTGCACTTCTATCAGATGTGACAACGTTTTCCTCACAACTTCATTCTAAGGTCTAGAACTGCGGCGGCATTATTCCGAGTTAACAACACTTTACTGTGATGAATCTACTGACCTTTGACCCCATCGGCCCCACGGGACCGACTGCACCTGGTTGTCCTCTGGTCCCCCTGTCCCCTCTGTCTCCCTGCCGAAGTAACGCAACACTGTCGCTCATATTCCTCGAAATAATCAGTTGAGATGATCATTCCATAACTCGTATGAGGAAGTCTGTTACCTTCCCTCCAGGTGAGCCTTTACCAGGAGCACCGTCAGCTCCTCTGGGCCCCGGTAACCCAACGTCACCCTGCCGTCACGTGAAAACAGTCAATGAAGCAGCAGACTGGTAAGAAATATGAATACATTTTATATTCATATATATATATGAAAACTAGGTTCAGGTTATGAAGTTACCTTTTGTCCCGAGGCCCCATCCTCTCCTGGCTCACCTGGTATACCTGTTAACCCCTCGGAGCCCGGGTCACCCTGAGAGAGGGAAGTTCATCAGAGAGTGAAGTAAAGTGCTGAACTGCAACGGAGATAAAGTGTGTGAGCTGCACGTTCAGCTGAGGATCTCTACTCTCTGCTGCTTAGCTTAGCATAAAGACTGGAAGCTAGCCAGGGTTTCTCAAATGTAAGAAAAATAAATAAATACACCTCCAAGCAGCTTAGTATGTATGTATTTATTTATTTTTTTTAATTTAATTTTATTTTATTGTAGTTTATTTATTTATTTTTTTTGAACTACGGTATGTTTTAACTATGCTTTTTACTATGTCCTGGCTCTGTGGCACTCTGAGATTTTTTTTTAAATGAAAAGTGCGTTATTAATAAAATGTATTATTATTATTATTATTATGTGTTGCTAAGCTAACTAGCTTCACACTCAGCACACAGGCATGACAGTGGTATCGATCTCCTCGTCTAACTCCCGGCCAGAAAGTAAATCGGCGTATTTCGTTTAAAGGGAACTCTCCTGCAGAGCGATGAGAGAGTGAAGCAGTGTTTGGAAGACTCACTTTAGGTCCTGGCTCTCCGACGCCTCTCTCACCGGTCAGTCCGGGCTCACCTGTGAGGCCCTGGTTCCCCTGAAAACAACATTCACACAGTGAGCGAGATATTCAGTGGACTCTGGAGGACAGAGCGAATAAACAATTCACTTTCAATGATCCACGGCTAAATGTGAAATAAACACGTCTGAGATTATGAATCCAGCGTCTCTGTCATGAGACCGACTCAGACTCCCGGGGATGTGATTGACAGGCCAGCTGTGTTTCCCAGCTGCGTATTTCTGTGATGAAATCTGCAAAATAACTTAGATGCAATCAGGCGGAGAATCAGCCGACTGTCAATCATAATTATGATCTGAGTTGGTGTCTCTGAGGCGTCCTGTTAGTTATCTTCTTACCTTTGTTCCGGTTATTCCAACACCTGGAGCTCCTCTGGGGCCTGCAGCACCAACTGGGCCTCGATCCCCCTAAAGGACAGAGAACGCATCAATCAGAACGAGGGGAGCTCTGAGACGCTGGGAAACCTTCTGTACGTTAAGTTTGGTTATTCAGAAAGTATTCTGATCCTTGTAAAATAATGCATTCAACACATTACTTGAGTGAAAGTATGTACGAATTATCAGCAAAATGTACTTAAAGTATCAGAAGTTAAAGTATTGATAGTGTTTTCCTATTATTTATCAAGTTTCTGGATTAATGCTACTGCTGCATTGTACTGCTGTAGTTTAAGGTTGTGCTCATGTAAACTCGTATATGCTGTTGGCAGTGGTGCAATGTAACTTATAACAAAACATATTTTATAAGCTTACACGATGTTTTATAGGCAAGTAACTCGTAACTAAAGCTGTCAAATAGAAAGTGCGATATGTTCCTGTGAAACGTAGAATTAGAAGATGGCATGAAAAGAAAAGACTGCACAAGCACATGCACAGTATTTGGGTAAATGTACTGAGTGAGTCAGCACCTGCATCAGTGAGTACTGCAGCTTTTACCTTTTCCCCTTCAAGTCCTGAACCGGGAGCACCGACTGGACCAGGAGACCCAGGCGGCCCGTGACTTCCCTGAATAAAGAAATACGGCGATCACAGAAATCAAAGAGCCACCTCTGTATCAGTGCATGAGACGTGGGTGAGTACGAGTGAAGGTTGCAGTATCAGCAGCCAGTTCCCTCAGGTTGAGTAAACATATAAGATATTAAGGCGGTACGACCGAGGACTTATATCACCGGATCATTTTTATTGTCATCTATTGTGGTTATTTACAGAAAACACACGATTCAAATGAATACCTTTTCATACCTTCCACCCCTGTTAGACATGTCTACATTTTGAGTTTAACTTACCTGGTCACCTTTGACCCCAGCACCAGCAAGTCCTCGATTGCCTCTGGGACCTTCGTACCCTCGATCGCCCTGAAACAAAAGGTGCAAATAGAGACGCGCTCTGGACGTCATCGCGCTGAAGCGTCACACATGTGCAGCATGTGTCACATGTGAAGGCCAGTAATGTACATTCCTGAGTAAACGCACAATGATTTGTAGCAATCAGTGAAACATTCTCTGCTTGTGATCGGTCTGCTTTTTGCACCTGCAGTGAATATCATCAGATAACTCTGCACCTCGGAGCTACACTTTTGTGTCGGCTCCATAAGGAAGCGGCTCCAGACTGCTCCTCTGTGTATTTCAACCCTTCTTCTTTAAGTAAATATTGATGTAATATTCATTTTAACAGGGACGAGCCCGTAATATGGACCGACGACACATAGCCTGAGCTCGTCTGCAGGGCCTTCATACAAACATACAACACACGTACACAACGATACAAACAATGAAACGATAACAACACTGGAAAACATGGAAAACAAGGACAATTGCAGGACCCATGCAAAGCTTTGTATACTTATAACAATAAGTGCTGACTATAACCTTTTACATGTGTTCAGAATCAGAATGAGATTATTTGCCGCGCAGGTTTTCACATACAAGGGATTTGCCTTCGGGTCGTGATGCATAACGGTCACAATAAACAAAGTATAACTTATTTTTGTTTGACTTTCTTTCTTCAAATTGCAGCAACTAATAAGTATGACAAGTTCAAATCAATATATTCTTAATTAACTGTCGCACAGTATTGAGAGCCACCTGTTTTAGCCGACACGGGGTTTAACACCTGACCCACCTTCGGCCCTGGAAGCCCCTCTCCAGGTGGTCCGGGGACTCCTTGCACTCCTGGGGATCCTGGGGGACTCTGGATCAAACGAAAGACTTGTAATAAAAGTCTGCACACGTGAAGACATGACATAGTACAGAGGCGGCTGTTAGACCACGTGGTTCTACATGAGACGGAATAAAGGGGCAACATTGCATGTTGTGTGCTGCAGGTGGCAGCAGTGCTGTGAAAACTCGTCAAAACTTCAATTCCCAGGAATCCTGGAACGGGACGGGAGTAAAGTGAACATGCTCATGTTTGACAACTTGGCCGGTATTATATGATGCATAAAAACAAAGGAAAACAGATGGAAACATCATCTTGCATATGGGATTTAGCTTTCTCTGGATTCCCACTCACTGCTCACCCCACTCAAAAGGTTTCTATTCTCATCTTTATCCCTGCAAAGTATTGTCCTTAAGTACAATTTTGAGGTACTTTACTTATAATGAGTAATTCTATTTTCCACTACTTTATAAATCTACTCCACTTGTACTTTTTCCACCACTATATATATTTAAAAACTACAGCTACTAGTTACTTTGCAGAATGATGATTTTACATTCAATACATATTCTCACCGTATGAAGAACGACACGTTGCTCCAGGTGTAATATCTATATATATATATAATGTTATGCATATGAACTATGCAGCAGTGCATACTGTCGTGAATAATGAGCTCCAGCTCAGCTGTGATACTAAAATCCTGCAAATGTGTCAATGCATCAATAATAATGATCCAATTATTAACACTCTCAGAGGGGATATTCTGCTCGACAAGTACTTTTGATACTTTAAGTTAATTTAGCAGGTAATACTTCAGCTCTTTTACTTAACATTTTGAATGCAAGACTTTTACTTGTATTTGAGAGTATTTTCACAGATATTTTTAAAGACACGAGTACTTCTTCCACCACTCAAGACCTCGATGCATTAACACAAGACAAGAACATGTTTTCACACTCACTGGTAGTCCTGGTTCTCCTATACCAACAGGACCTGTGGGACCGGACCTTCCCTGGATGCCTTGTTCACCCTGTAAGCATCAAACGGCCACTTTAACCACTTTAACACCTTCAACATGTATTCTGTCTCTGGACGGGATCACTGTCTCACTATCACAGAGAATAGCTTCATTAAAGGGGCTTTCTCATCGAACAATCTTCTTCCTAAAATGTTGAGGTGTGGTTATTCACAGCGTAATGATACTAATATGATACTATAACAGATAAAAAATCGATTCGGACCTGAATAACACATTTAAATACTAATTGTTTTTCAGCTGAGTTGCTCTTTCAGTAATTATACTTGTCTGTATTATTAAAGAAATATGATGTACATCACAAAACAGTACCTTGAGAATACATTTAGGCACATTTTAGGAAGATTATATGTTTGTTTTGTTAGTATGAAAGAGTTACCTTGGCTCCTGGGAACCCGATACCAATGTCCCCCGGTGGTCCAGAAGCACCGTTGGGTCCTCTGTCCCCCTGCAGCAAGTAAACAAGTTCAGAGGTTTGTATGTCATGTGATGGCAGCTCAACACTGCAAAAAATATGTTAAATTAAATGAGAAATGGTGTCCATGTAGTCCCTCTGGACGTGTAATGTGTTGTTGTTTAAAATGAATTAAAACAAGTCTTCATTCCTGCAGGTCGCTTGGATAATTCACTAATATCAGAGCAATCGTTTCTACGCAAAACAACCACCAAGTACAACCCATTTCCATCCCTAATTAATGCCAATAACAGCTTTTTACAGAAGTCACTGCAACATTCTCTGCAATATTTCTTTCTTGTTCGTTAGATTTAAATAAGCTGTGCTCTCCTCTTTCCTAAAATGCTTGAGAAATAGATTTAACAGCTGCTGTGCAACTAATGAATGACGTTTGTGTCATTTACAGTATTATCTTCGTGATATCTGGTAGAAAATACGATTTTAAAATATCACATGTTATACAGTGAGGCCAAATGGCCTGTCGTCTTGTCTCAACCTTTTGTGGCATTTAGGAAATAAAGACCAGTCCTTTGTTCCTTCGGTAAAACTTGGTTAATATCTGGAATTCTTTCCTGGAAGTGCTATAAATCACGTTACATTTCATGTGTATAAAGACATCTTTGTTGAAAAGCTGTGGGGAAGCTCTGTGGTGACGAAGGCATCAGCATCTTATTAACCCTGGGCAGCGGTTTTTATGTTGCCCCCACATGTTGTGTGAAGTGTCTGCATGTCGATGCTTTTCCACTATTCAGGGGGAAAATAGCCACAAATTTCTAATTGATCTTCGATAACTATATTCTTTAGTTGAGCAAATAATCATAACTTTACAGACAGACTGCTCTGCGTCTGTGGGATGTTGATGGATGGAATTTCTCATCTCAAAGGATTGTGTTCATACTAAACAAACAAGGTACAAGGTGTTTTTATGTGTTTTTTTTTTACTTTGGACAGAGCCATGCTAGCTGTTTCCCCCTACCTCCAGTCTTTATGCTAAGCTAAGCTAAGCTAAATGAATTGCCTCCTGGCTCTATAGCTCCATACTCAACGCAGAGACATGAGAGTGGTACCAGAGGCTTACTCTCTGGAAGAAGGCGAATAAATGTATTTCCCAAAATATCAGACTTTTCAAACTATATTTATCTCATAACTTTGGCAGATGAGGAAACAAATTCAGAGCATTATTACAGGCAACCCTTTAGCAACGTAAATTGTTTTCTTTAAAAAAGATCTCTGACAAAAACAAAGTTCTAATGTACTTTAGAAAAAGATGAAAAATGTAACTGGGGAATAACTGATTACTTAGAATTTTGACTTTATCCTCAAAATCTGATTATTTCCCCACAAAACTCATGGATATGCGTTTGTTGTTTCGCAGCATACATTGCTGTCTGCCACAGTGATATCTTAGTGATACTGGGAGGTATTTTGAATCCTAGCACATTTTTTATTTCTTAAGATACACGACTTTAATCCAGCCAATCAAACTGTTGCTGCTGGAAACTTTCTAACTCGTTTAAATGGAGGTTTTGGGAGAACGTACTTTAGGTCCTGCTGGGCCCTCAGGTCCCATGTCTCCTGGAGGTCCTATTGCAGCCTGCAAAACAAATACAAATCTTACACAATGCAACACTCAAGTTTGCTTTAATAATCAAACCCATAATTGTGCCGTACCTACTCTTTGAACCCCTGATTTCTCTCAATTTTGCGACCAAACTTTGATCGTGTATGAGTCTAAAATGAAGCCCCCGCGTTGTCTGACCAAGCTGCAGGTCAAAACCAACCCACCACCTCTGAAACCGCTAAAACCAACACTCGCGCCTTTCATGTCGTTCGATTGTCAGGCCGAGCTCGCAAAATAACACGGTTATACTGACACTGTGCCAGTAGCACCAGGGGAGGAGGAGAGGTGCCGAGCGGCCCGGTCCACGCACTAATCCCACCACACAGAGTCTGTTCCTGCAGAAGAATAATATCCTGCAAGCCTGGATTCACTGCTTTGGACAGCCACATCGGTATCAGGATTACCCATAATCCAATATTCACATTCCATTAGTGCAGAGATGAAAAGGAGACAAATTCCACTTCCATTTTTCATATTGGAGAGAGAACAGAGTCTGATGTCTGCGTATCAATATCAACAGCAGGCAGTAAACCGTATGTCCAGCAGCATGAAGGATGAACTCATGAAACGGCTGCTGAAGGGGAGACCCCGGGGTCAATAGAGTTAAATATGTAACTAATGCATATCACCATGAAATCCCCACAGAGGGTTTCCTGCATTAGGACAATTTTTGTTTTTTGAAAATAGGCAAATGAGGCATTATCTTATTAAATGTGCTCATTCTTATTAATGTGGAGATGTGTGGCTCAGAGTCTGAGAACATGTTCACATGTATAACGTTCATTATGTTCGCTGTCTTGTCTTCGTTGCATAGCATGCTAGCATGTGCTAATTAGCACCAAACAAAAGGTGGAGCGGAGGTTGTTGAGTGTCGTAGTTCTGCAGGCATAAACACTTTAAACTCTTGACCTGATGATGGCGCTACATGAACAGTTAAAGGTTTATGCAAGTTTTTAGAATTCATCATCAAAGTCGTTGAGACAACTCGCTCAAAACCTCAAATGTGAATCTCCTGGTGGCGAGAAGAGGGAAAGCATAGGGTTCATCCTCTGCAGACCATGAATGCTTGTAAACCTTCATTCATCAAGTGGCAATCTTGAAGACATATTTAATAAGCAGGTAGCTCTTTTTGTATATATTTTGGACTTACACCTTATTAATTTATATTCAATTAGCATTTTTTTCTCCTTTGTATTGCCACTGCTACACAACAAGCTTCCCTTTGTACAAATAAAGTTCTTATTTTATCTCTAAACATGCTTTAACAGTAGACGCAGAACGTCAGGAAATGCTTCTTTCTATATATATATAGAATTAGCCTGTAAAACAATTTTTAGGGTTTAAAATGTTAAAACCAAGATTCATAATCGTTAACATTTATTTAATAGAAATAAAAAGACATCTGGCTGCGCTGCACCTGTTCTCCTTTTGTTCCTCGCTGGCCTGGCGGTCCCTCAGGTCCCTGCAAAGTGATGCAAAAAATTCAGTACGAGAGACAAAGTACGAGGTATTGATTGACATAATGTAGTTAATAATGTTCATACGGTGTCACCCTTCTCCCCCGGAGTGCCACAGTCTCCTCTCTCCCCCTAAAACACCAAAGATTAGACGCCGTCAAACGGGAAGAGAATGAAACGACTCACGAGCACGCTGCTGAAGCTCAACCTCACCCACCTTGTATCCCTTATAACCTGGACGACCCTGTAAAAGGCAAAACAGTTTTAACATCTGAATTTCATCCTATAAGAACTTGGTAATTAAAGCTTTTTGAATTTTGGAATTTTTTTTTACCTCCGGACCATCACTTCCAGGTCGACCGTTCAAGCCCGACTCCCCCTTAAGAAAACAGAACAACTGAAAATGAGCTGCATTACGATCAGACACTAGAGTAGTTTGTGTCTTTGTGAGATGACTTACCCTCGCTCCCTTTAGACCAGGTGTCCCTCTGAAGCCTGCGTCCCCTTCTCTACCCTGGGATTAGGAATAGTTAAGTCTTAGTCTGATACTCAAAGATGAGACGGAGATATACAGAACGAGTATCCTGTCATTTTGTGTAAAGATTATAGTTTTTGAACGGAACTCACTGGACTTCCTTGCGGGCCCCGCTCTCCTCTTTCACACAAACACACTTGAGCCTGTGGACACTAACACGCAGACAAACATACAAAGTCAATGCAGCCACTCACACCAAATAAATAGAAGGAAGAAATACTGGATTGCATTGAAAGACTCACCTCATCCAATGCGACTGCACCCTGGATGCAAAACACGGGACAAGACATGTCAATGACAGTTCGTTCAATCGCAGAAAAGATCAATTTATTCGCTTTTCGTGAAATCTTGGTGCGAGCTATGATTGTGAATGAATGATATCACACATTTCTGGAAAGCAGAACAAGCCATGCATCTCTCTCAGACAGACGTGCAGATGTTTGACATTTCTCTGTGTGTTTGTGTGGAAAATGCAAAGCAGGCGGGAAAGCCCCGGTCATGCAGACACAAGCGTGTGACTGAGACGTGAACCTGCTGTGAGGAACAGAACATGAACCTCCTCTGCACGCTGCCGTCACTGTGATCGGCTGCTGGGTGTGCAGTTTATCATTAGTGCTCCTCGACCGTGTGGCGGGTCGAGAAGAGCGCTTGGTTCTGCACGCAAACACAACATGCAGCTGATATCGGGGTTTTTTTTTTTTTTTGCACCTTCAACCAAACAAGTGGAAGAAAACACGTGAAATCAGAAGGTGAAATGGCTGTGATTAGGCTGCAGAAGAGCTCAGTGGTTCCCAACCTTTGTTCTTCGGGGAACCCTTTTCTGTCATTGAGTAAACGGACGACCCCCTGACTACATTAAATATCAGGTGGATATAGCTGTACATAACAACTGGTAAACTGTACAATTAACCCAAATAGTGAGAGCAATAGCTGAAGGAAGTTTTTGTAAATAATGCAAGACGAGGCTGTTGAGCAGAGAGGGGAAGCTCTGTGAATATAGCTCGTCTTCACCGAGCCCTTATCCTGTTTATATCTTAAATAATATTCTGAACTTTAATCTGATCTGATGAACTGTCATTATATTTTCTCACACCCCTTAAACTCCAGAAGACCCCTCATGGGGTCAGGACCCCCGGGTTGGGATCCAGTGTTCTCAACAATCAGTGTGAAGATTGCTGCAGCCCATGCAATGTTTTTAACGATTCTTTCTCTCGTGTTCTGGGTTGGATCTATGATCTGCCACAGTGTCTTTCTTGCTACCACCACTAGGGGTCGCCAAAGTCAGACCTTTTAATTTCCTACACATACAGCAGGGGAATAAATAATTCTGATTTACAGACGTTAGATCATCCAAAGCTCTGCCGCTAGGATTTGAGTCTGACTTGGAAACGTGATCACATTTCAACAATCCTGGCTTCCTCACACTGGCTGCCTGTTGCTTTTAAGATGTTATTAATTACGTACAAAGCCCTGAGAGGCCTCACGTCAAGTTATCTATCAGATGTCTTGTTGCTATATGTCCCGCACCCTGAGATCCTCGTTTGTGTTGTGTTCCGTGTTGCACCAAGGTCCAGATTCTCACATAAAGGCGATAAGGTCTTGACAGTCAGGGCTGTAAACTCATCTTTTCAATCACTTTTAAAAACCTACTTTTCTAGAATTGCTTTTCTGTGATTTACTGTATGTTTTATGACATTAAAAAAAAAATGGCGTTTTATTTCTCTTAATTGTCTTTGTATTTAAAATATGTTCTGTTTTTATCGTAGAGCACTTTGTAACAGTGTTTTGAAAGATGCTAAATAAAAAAATGTTGATTTTAAGTTTTTTATCCACAAAACAAATACAAACCGTTGTGTCTGTTGGAGTTATTCCAACACTTCTTGCTTTGGGATACCACTGAGGCATGCCACCCTGTCCCTGTCCTGTCAACACAGGCGCCATCTTAACTGAGGTCATCTCACGAGAAGCCGACACTCACCATCTCCTTGAGCATCTTCTCCTCCAGCTGAGGATCCAGAAGACTTTGGACAAACTGCTGAGCGGGTGTGCTGGCGATGGCCCGGAGCTTGGCGTTATTCTGACTCTGCTGACTGATGCCCGACAGACCAACAGTGAAGAACTTTATGCCGTGACCTTTGGCCTCCGCCGCATCCGCGATCACATCGGGGCTGCGGGGATGGTCGACCCCGTCAGTCATCAGCACCACAACCCTGACGCTGTCCGCCGGCGTCTCCTGCACCAGCAGCTGCGAGGCGTTGGTGACGGCGTAGGTGGTGTAGGTGCCGTGGCCGATGTAGCTCATGGTGCTGACTCGACTGTGAAAGGAATCCAGGTCTTTCCAGGCCGAGAACCGGTGCTCCACGGACACGGAGCTGCTGTACTGAAGGGCGGCCAGTCGCATCTTCAGCGTCCGGCCGGCTACCTGCAGCATGGAGAGGCGGGTGCTGAAGCTCAACACGAAGGCCTTCTGCTTCTCAAACAGGAGGATCTTTGCACTCTCGGAGCTGTCCAGGATGAAAGCCACCTCCAGTGAACATGTCAGACCTGTGGGAGAAGAGACAAGGAAACCTCGGGTGAATGCGGAGATTCACAACACTGACGACAAGAGAGTCTGGAGAAGGTTGCAGCTCCACAGTCCTTTCAGTAGATCAGCCGAACCTCACTACTCAAGAGGGTGATGTTCATGAACAGATATGTTCCAACATGCAGCAAACGATTACTTGTTCAATAACAGAAAGTTATTATTTATTATTTAGATTAAATACATTTCAGGCCTCAAAGACTATTACAGTTCTGTGAGGCAGAGCTGCCCTCAAATGTAAGGAGGCCGACCTCATCGAGTCACTGGAGTTAAGGCTTGTCTTCCCAGCATTACTCTCTCAATGAGCACCTGATCATCTGGCCTGGCCCTACATGGCCTAATGGATGGTGGAATCTCTAAAAGGCAGCTATAAAGAGTCCGTGCCCAAGAGTGAGAACACTGCACATCAAATGTTAGATGACGAAGGGTAAGTGGTTGCTTTTATGTGGCGTTTTTATCCGAAGTGCTTCACAATGTGTAAGCTACCGTTCAACCTGAGGTGCTGGCTGACCATCAGGGGCAATTTGGGTCTTTCCCAAGAAAGAGCTGGAGATTTAACTATCTGTGGAACCACAGCCCCCCAACGATGATCCCCCCGTGACCCGGAAGCTCTGGATTTGTGGGTTCAAACACTGGCTCAGTTGTTGTCTGTGTGCTGTGAAACTCTACAAATGTTGTACATTGTGACTGAAGCTGTGGATGTTGTAACTCCTACCGTGAGTCTGTTACACAGGATCCAGTGACAGACCTTCGCCACCAACATGTGGATACCTCATCTAAAGAGATTACCGTTTCCTCCATCGTCATGCTGCCTGTAGTTGTTCCTGCGTCCTGTCCTCCTCCTCTGGCCCGGGGCCTGGTGTACGAGAGCCAGCAGCAGAAGGCAGACCCCCACTCCTCTCCTCAGGTTTCCCCTCAGCGACTTTTCCATCCTGGCAGAGAAAGCGGTTTGCGAGACAAAGCGATGAAGTGCATAAACTTACTGTATGTGCAAAGCACAACATATGCCGCCAGTATCATAGGACTCAAATGTTACTATCGTGCAAAGTTTCACTCAATAATAATATTACCATAACTTGTTCCAATCATACTGCTTTAACTATGAAATTAATATAGATCCAATCCAATATTATTAGCCGAAACAAATTCCAAATGCTGCAACTTTTAAGTAATCTGCAAAGTAATTGAGTTCATGCAGAGTAAATCTCTAAATGTACATCTTTGAGAAACATGACGTAATGACTTGCCTAAGCTGTACACACGCATTAAAGTTGTCATGACACAAGTAACCACATTAAGGGTGCATAGTGTATTAGGCATGCAAAGAAAGAAGTAATTTTACCTAGAATCTCATTTAGCTGCAGTCGGTGCTTGTAGTCCAGTCGGCTGTGGCGCATTGGAGCGACATTGCGCCGCGTAATGAAGTCTGATCAACCGGGTTGAATCCTACTGAGGACCATCACATGAGCTGGTGCGCTGTGTGTGTCGCCGGGGGGCTCTGGGCCCGCTCCAACATTTCAGCGCTGGTTCACTTCAGAGCTTGACGAATAGCCGGATATTTTTTTCCTGACTCTGTGGTATGTTCACTGAACACAGCAACTTTCTGCAGGAATATTAGAACAGCGTAGAAGACGGCCTACAAATTAATTTATCACCCTAAAATCACATTAACATATAATTATCCAAATAGAGCTCCCGCAATAGTGCAGGCACACTACTCGGTGAGAATATTAAAGGAGCATTGGGGTTTGTTTTCGTCCAGTGAGTTCTCATGGAAAGTCTACTTACATTTAGAGGGTTAATACAGTCTTTGCTTTGTATTTTGGGAAGTTGCACATGGAGATTGTTTGGCTGCTGTGCGTAAAACTCCCAAATGAGATTATTTTACTTTTCCACTTTCGCCCACTAATGCGAAAACCAGATGATTCATGTACAGTGCAGACATTAATCATATTTATAGGAGACTACTTGTCAAATGCTAGCACAACTCTGTGTACATTGGTTACCTTCCGAGAAGAATATGTTCAATTAATCTGCTAAATCTTAATCGATTATCTAAAATATCAAGATGTAGTGGGTTTTGAATTTCCTTTCTGTGTATTTTCACATACTTTGGTTATGGCGCCCTCTGGTGGTGAACTGCACGCATAACCGCGCCTAACCGGAACCTTAGAGTATCTAACGTTCCCAACCTCACGGACATGTTTTGGTGTAACACACAACATTCAGGAGCTCGGAGTGTCCCTGACCGACATGTGCACGCCAAACCGTAATTCACCCGCTCGTTTAAACTCTCTGCATGTTAGTAAGTAACGCAGCATCAATAACTAATATTAGTTAATATTAAAAGCTCATATCGTGACGTCGTAGATGATGTTTTCGACCGTTAGCTAAATCCGCGCTAGCTAAACGGTTTTCTCATAGCTTGTCCTTCACTCGTTAGCATTAGCTTCGTTGAATTGGCATGTCAACAAACTTTGGACTTTAGTTTTAACTTTGTCACGTAGTCGATTAACTGCATCGTTTACTTCACGTGGCTCTTTTATCTCAAAACAAATACGTTGCCGATTAGCTAGTTAGCATCAGGTTGCTAACTTTTTTGCTTTTAAATCATCTTTAGTTTTACATGAAACGTTTAGCTGGTCTTCACTTTAAGGTTACGTCATCATGTTTCTGGGATTTGTCATTCTTGTGTTTTGGTCAACCTTTTTGTTTTTTTGCCAATATCACTAGTATTTGTTTATATGCTAATTTCTTTGCCAATCTGTCCATATTCCAGGTTGGAGAAGGCAGATTTCGTTGAGATCCTTCTAGCTGCCTCTGAATCATGAGTGGCTCCAAGCCGGACATCCTGTGGTCCCCCCACCACCCGGACCGCTATGTGATCTGTGACTCTGAGCTGGGACTGTATCGCATTGGATCCGTGGGCAGCTCAGAAACCAAGGCTGGCACCCTGCCGCTCTCCGAAAAAACTGCTGCTAATCTACTAGCCATCAACTCTGACACCCCTTACATGAAATGTGTGGCCTGGTACCCAAAGCACGAGCCAGAGTGTTTGCTCGCGGTGGGCCAAGCTAATGGCAGAGTGGTGCTCACCAGCCTGGGTCAGAGCCACAACTCCACCTATAAAGAGCTGGTGGGGAAAGAGTTTGTGCCCAAGCACGCCCGGCAGTGCAACACTTTAGCCTGGAACCCGGTGGACAGCAACTTGCTGGCCGCCGGGTTGGACAAGCACAGAGCAGACTTCTCTGTCCTCATATGGGACATCAGCAGTAAGTTTTCCCCAGAGGCCAGTGTCGCCTCTGAGAAGATCCGCCTGTCATCTGTGGATTTGGACTCGAGCACGGTGGTGACCAAGCCGTTGTACGAGTTGGGCCAGAACGACGCTTGCCTGTCCCTCTGCTGGCTGCTCCGTGACCCAAAGCTGCTGTTGGCGGGCATGCACCGCAACCTCGCAATATTTGACCTGAGGAACACGAGCCAGAAAACGTTTGTCAACACTAAGGCCATCCAGGGGGTGACGGTCGACCCACACGTCCATGACCGTGTGGCCTCTTTCTATGAGGGCCAGGTGGCCATCTGGGACCTGAGGAAGTTTGAAAAGCCCGTGCTCACGCTCACCGAGCAGCCTAAGCCGCTCAGTAAGGTATGATGCCGTTTGAGATGAGCAAAATGTTCAAGCTCTGTCCAGTTTAAGTAATTTTTTTTGTCGATTTCAAAAGCAGAAAGTTGCCGTTTAATAACACAATGATTTCCATCTTCATTTCAGGTGGCTTGGTGTCCAACTCGTAACGGCCTGCTGGCCACGCTGACACGCGACAGCAACATCATCCGCCTGTACGACATGCAGCACACCCCCGCGCCCATCGGCGACGAGACGGAGCCCACCATCATTGAGCGGAGCGTGCAGCCCTGCGAGAGCCAGATCGGCAGCTTTGCTTGGCACCCGTCCTCTCAGAACCGCATGGTGGTGGTGTCGGCGGCCAACCGGGTCATGACCGACTTCACCGTGTTCGAGCGCATCTCGCTGGCCTGGAGCTCCACCACCTCGCTCATGTGGGCGTGCGGCCGACACCTGTACGACTGCGCGGAGGACGGCGGTGAAGGAGTGCAGAGCGCCATTGAGAAAGACATCGCCACCAAGATGAGGCAGAGGGCTCAGTCCAGGTACGGCCACGATACCGCCCTGGTGTGGAGGAACCACCTGCTGGCGGGAGGGAACGATTCCCAGCTCAAGTGTCTGTGGTTTGATCTGTTTTATATCCTTTTTGATGAAGAGGAGGAGGAGGAAACACACACAGCTCACTCTACGTTTAATCGTTGTGCTTCACTCATCCTTCTTTTCTGGAGTTTTATCGCTTCTTCACAGCTAACTGGTCACATGTGCAGAGCAGTCTTCATGCCATTGGTAGACATATATAGTATCATTATACTTAATATCTAAATACATTTGTTAATGCAAGTCAATATTATTGAAGTCACTGTATAGAAGTTTCCTCTGAGTATAAGATCTTTCTATTTAGATGGTGTACAACTAGTTTGTATAAAAACGAGACAACCCCGATGACGATTGGTGGTGAAAACAGCCTTTTTTGGATTTCTTGGATTCAGCAGCAGTTTAACTTTTATTCTACTTTGGTCCCGTTTGAATGTGAGTAACGTGATAAAGTTCTGTCGTACTCGTGGTTCTTAACCCTGATCTGTTCTGTGCTGTCACTGTGTTCCTCGAACTGCAAAACGAGTTACCTTTCCTATAAAAGCATCACATATGAAGCTGTGTGCCGAGGACACGGAGCTGAAGCTGCAGGGGAACAAACAGTCGGTGGTCTACTCCGGTATCAAGAACATTGTGAAGACCAGCTCAGGTAAGTCACCGATACCCTGATCGTCTGAACCATCTGATCATTTAACATGAGGAAATACTCTGTGAGGAATCAGACCGTGGTTAGACAGTATTTATTATTTGTTATCCTACATTGATACTAGATTGCATAATTGGGGAAATGGGCTCATTGAATACACTGTGTATGTCTTCCATGGTTCCCCCAGGCACAACAGAGAGCCGCAGGTGCTGGAGCGGCTCGGACCGGCAGACTGATGTTCCGCGGTACCACAGCGAGGAGCGCTGCCTCGCCCTGCGGCTCTGCGGCTGGATCAACCGAGGTCCCGACATCGACGTGGAGATATTCCTGCGGTCGCTGGAGCACGAGCGCGAGTGGGAGCGGGCGGCCGCCGTGGCTCTGTTCAACCTGGACATCCGCCGGGCCATCCAGATCCTCAACAAGGGAGCCACCGCTGAGAAGGGTGAGTGGGGGGGAGGAGGGTAGGGGGGGGGGGGGCAGGTGTATCTTTGAAGCCTAGTGTTGACTGGAAGGAAGAATGTTTCTGACCTAACCAAAGCTCAGCGATTATTTTCACTAACGTTTAATTTGCAGGTTATTTTCTTGGTTAATCTGTAATTGTTTGGTCTATAAAACACCATGAAACAGTGAAGAACACTCATCACAGTGTGCGTGTGTGTGTGTGTGTGTGTGCGTGCGCAGTTATTGCACGTTTGTGCTTGTTTTAATGTGAGACCAAGAAAAGCAACACATTCATACTTTGACAATCAGAACCAACAAACATTTATGCTTGAAAAACAACTTCAGCGACTCTTTGTCCATCAACATGTTGATTCACTGAATTGTTTCAGATTTAATGTGTTTTACTTTTTTTTTTGGCAAAATAAAATCATGTGGTGGTTCAAAATAAAGCAGAAGCAGTAAAAACTCCAATTAGATAACTTTAAACCAGCGTTCTTCTCTCTCTTACTGAGATCTATTGATTTGCACTCTGCAGAGTGGTCTGCCTCTGCATCGTGTGCTCTGTAATGTCATGCTGCTTCAACAGGAAATTATGTAAGCAATCTTTATCAGGCTATGTCGTGTCCGGTCTGGAGCGCGTTTAAAAACGGCTCATGAACGTGTTAAATATAATACCAGCCTCCCGGTGAACAGAGTTGACGTCTACGTGTGCTAAGTTTCTTCTTTTCCTTCGCAGTCGCTCAGCAAATGAAGTTACGGTCTGAAGGAATTTAAAAAATGTAACAGCAGGAGATCCTTGTTTTCCACACGACACTCATCCTGCAGCGCTGCTCACACTGAGGATTAACACACACGGAGAGAGAAAGCCGTTGTTTGCGTATGTCGCGACTTAAAAAAATTCCACCAATGTAGGTCAGATGTTTTCGGCTAATGAGTGTTTTGTGAATCATTCGATGAGGTGTGTCAGCAGAGACATCTGAACGGGCTTCTTCTCAAACAGCATCTTTGACTTTAAGAGCTGGTTCACATCTGCACACTTAGAAATAAACATTTATCTAATAAGGTGATAACCTGCTGGCCCACTGGAAACGACCTTTCTTACTTTTACTCAACGTTTTTGCACAACGTTTACAATTTTAGTGTTCAAGGAATAGTTTTGGGGAAAGGCTTATTCACTTTCTTGCCCAGAGTTTGATGAGATGAAGTACAGCTGCAGCTAAGCTACAGCCACGAGATGCTTATCTTATCTTCAAGCTAAACCTGGTGAACCAGCTTTTAAAGGATCCTCCTACCAGCACCTCTAAAGCTCATACATTATTGTGCTTACGATATGCTTGTAAGTTGTTTTTTTGGACAGAACCAGGCTAGCTGTTTCTCCCTTCGTCCTGTCTTTATGCTAAGCTAACTGGCTGCTGCCTGTAGCTTCTTATTTAGCGTGCAGACATGAGAGTGTTATTGACTTTCTAATCCAATTAAATCGTAGACCATGTTTTATGTTAAACAATGCACCGACGACATGTCTGCTTTCCCTCTGGGGAAAATAAGGGATTTACGTAAATATACGGCTTTAATTTAGCTTTTTTGTGAATGTCTATTTCATTTAGTTTTGAATTCTACTCTCTGATGAAAGCCGCGGCATGAACAAAGAGTGAAGAAGTTGTTTTCAATGTGAGCTAACCACAAAACACACTTTTAAATGAATTCCTGATTCTCCGAACTTATCGTCACCGAGCCACAAGTCACCGTGAACAATCCGCTCCACCACAGTGCTGCGCTCACAGTGAAGGCTTTGCACCAAGTGAATGAACCCGCGTGTCTGCCTCCTTATTCCCAGGTGACCTGAACCTGAACGTGGTTGCCATGGCGCTGTCAGGCTACACCGACGAGAAGTCCTCCCTGTGGAGGGAGATGTGCAGCTCTCTGAGGCTGCAGCTGAAGAACCCCTACCTCTGCGTCATGTTTGCCTTTCTCACCAGCGAACCGGGAGCCTACGACGGCGTGCTGGTATTGAACCTCTCACGATCAAGGAACCGCCGCAGCTCTGTTGGGAAGTTAGCAAATAGGAACGTGTTTAAATTGGCACTCTTTTCTCTCTGAACAGTCGCTGTTTTGTTCCACCTTAATGAAAACTCTTACATATTCTATAACAGCGTGCCGAATAGGTAGTTAATACCGCAGTGGGGTTTCATGGAAAAATAACAGGAAGAGATGTGTTTCAAGTCATAAAACACCTCACAGAAAATGTTCCCAGCACACTGAGTTGTGCTTTTTTTCCTTCCCTCATCAGATTTTGGTCACCTGCTGCCGTCGCAGTCATTTATCTCTTTAGACTTCCTGGTCAAAAGGGGATGCCTCCACAATCGGAACATTTAGTCAGTCGCTGTGACGCGCTCGGCTTTTAGAACTGATTGTGTGTCAAATAGTTTCCTGCAGAACTACGTTACAGGCAACGGTATTAGTATATGGAGACGCATGCGATGTACCGGACGCAGGCTGCTCGATGTAAATTGACGCATTTCTCCCGTTAAATCGTGAAGCAGAAATCCGCATTTGAAATGACGAGAGAAGTTGAAAGATCTTTGTCTGTGTTTCAGTTTGAGAGCAGTGTTGCTGTGCGGGACCGCGTTGCCTTTGCCTGCATGTTTCTCAGCGACGCACAGGTAACGCAACACAAACAACACACTATAGTTACGCATATGTCGCAACCCCATTTCCTAATGAATTACTTTAAATACGCATGATAATGTTACATTCTTCTCTGATTTGTGATGTATTTGTAAATGTCTCGGGGGTATCCGGCTGCAGCTGCCTCGATACATCGACAAACTGACCAACGAGATGAAGGAGGCGGGCAACCTGGAGGGCATCCTGCTGACGGGTTTGACTAAAGATGGCGTGGACCTCATGGAGAGCTTCGTGGACCGCACCGGAGATGTCCAGACCGCCAGTTTCTGCATGCTGAAGGTACACAAACCCAGACTAAATGTATGCAAGTTGGTCTTTTTGTTTTTTGTTTCTGTGTCCTGGCCTATAGCTCCTCTGGCTCCTCGAGATGCATTTTAGGAGATTAAAAGTGACGAGTCGGAGGATCGAGGAGACGAGGAGGCACAACATCTAGAAACGAAGCCGGCCACTGTTTATTGTTCGGGGTCAATCTGTCTCTGTGCGACACAACTGTATTACGTTTGGGTGTTTGAGTCATTTCCTGGCCTCAGATACAATGCTAAAATTGTTGTAAATATACGTTTTACTCTTAAATTAATTAGACCAAAAAAAAAAAAAGAACCTACAGTTTCCCTCCTTTTGACTAATGTTAGAAAAGATTGCCAACCCCTCGACCAGTTGTTGTGCCATGCAAACTGCAACCTTCTGGTTGAAAGTGCAGCATGTTACAGTAAGTGACCCCGAAATAAAAGGTTCAATGATTAACCTGAATGAACTAAACACAAAAGTGCAACGGAGGAAAACAAAATAAACCGTCAGTCTGATCGCACCCTGAGAGAAATCACGAAGGCACACACGCTAAAACGTGCCTCTTCGTTCGTTAAAGGTCACGGCTGTTATTCTAAATTACAATAACAACGTGAAGCAAGCGAGAGCTGTTTGCTCTCCTGCACTTGTTCCTATAAAGAACGTGGAACAGGTCTGTAACTTATTTAACATGCTGTGGAACTGCTCTGTTTGCTTTTATTTCTTTTTTCCTGTCCTAACCTGCTTGTGAATCGAGTACTGCAGGGTACATCCACCACCTGTGTTAAGTATGCCTCGCATACATTTACACAAACATGTACACATTCCACCACAGGGAAGGGTGCAGGAGGAGGCAGGAAGGGTGAGACTTATAAGATAAGATAAGATAAGATAATCCTTTATTAGTCCCTCAGTGGGGAAATTACAGGATTACAGCAGCATTGCTCACAAGTAAGTTGTAGGAGCCTTCCTGCTTCCCAGTGCAATGAACTGAAGCGATGATGTGAAATGACGACATTCCACCAGGGCTCCCCGGGGGACGTGTTGAAGGACCCTCGAGTCCAATGCTGGATCGAAAACTACCGCAACCTGTTGGATGCTTGGAGGTTCTGGCACAAACGGGCCGAGTTTGACATCCACAGAGGCAAGATGGACCCGAGCTCCAAACCCCTGGCCCAGGTAACGCACATCTGGGGGACGACGTGTTCAGAATCATGTTCATCGTTTTAGGGACCAAGTTGCCGTGCCCGAGAGCAAGTTGTACCCAGCATGCAGTTCGGCAGTGTAACGGTTAATTTTGTGGTGAGCGTGCTTTACCCAGCATGCCGTTCTGTAGCGTAAGAGTCGATATTTTAGCGAGCGCTCCTTACCCAGCATGCCGTTCGTTGGTGCAACAGTTAAAGAGGTCCCCCTTTCAATATTCACCGAATGACTGACAACAAATGACAGACAGAATGAAATATTTATATTTATGGAAATCTTAAACATTTGCTGGCTTCTCGAATTTGAGGATTTGCTGCGTTTCTGTGCTTTATGTTTTTGGGTTTTTCGAGTGTTAGTCGAACAAAACAAGGAATTTTTAAGACGTCCTCTTTGGCTCTGAGAAATTATCTACAGAGTAAACAACCAAAAACAAGATAGAGATGAATTATTGATGACTGATTGTAAACTGTAGCCATAAATACTTGTATTTGATCATTCTAGGTTGCTGGTTATGTGGTTAAAGTTACCTGACTGTAATGTGAGAGGGCTCTGGCAAACTCATAGCGGTCCGTCTTGTTTGTTTGCAGCCGTTGATATCGTGACGCTTGAGCCGTTTATTACAGCACAGGTAGTTTGTGCCAAGCTCGTAACACCCACAGCGCTGCTGCTCTCCAATTCTTGTCATGAAAACCTGTGTTCTCGTGAGCAGTCCTTGTAGTTTTCTCTGTTCCAGATACTATACTGTGCTTCAGATCCTTTTTTAAATGATTGTGAGTACGCTGGTGCTGCAGGCAAACCTCGGCACCACCTGCACCACTGACATTCCAATATTCCCAGTTGAGCACATTGGGATTATTGCAGCGTTATCTCGCGCTTATCTCCTCGAAGTGAAAAATCAGACAGCTGGCGAGCGTGTGCTTGTTGGTTTTACCTTCATGTTCGCCGGCCCCTTATCGGCCGACCTTTGCGTTTGTTCTCGTGCGGCAGGTGTTCGTGAGCTGCAACTTCTGCGGCAAGTCCATCTCCTACAGCTGCTCGGCGATGCCCCACCAGGGCCGCGGCTTCAGCCAGTACGGCGTCAGCGGCTCGCCCACCAAGTCGAAAGTCACCAGCTGCCCCGGCTGCAGGAAACCACTGCCGCGCTGTGCCCTCTGCCTCATGAACATGGGCACGCCCGTTTCTAATTGCCCAGGTAAGCTGGCCTGCGTGTGGAGTGTGTAGACCGATGCATCTTGGAGCAGCGTGAAGTGTTTATAACAGGACATAACATTCACAGGAGGAGTTCGTCTGCACTTTGATCTGCATTTAGAGGCAGCTGCTCCCAGATGTTCAGTGAAAAATCCAGTTTCTTTTTATTGCCGTGACGTCGCTCACGCCAACGTCGACATAGTCAAATTTTATTTATTGGTAATATTGACTTGTGGATGAATCCTTTCTGGCAGGAACAGGGAAGTCGGATGAGAAGGTGGACTTGACGAGGGAGAACAAACTCGCTCAGTTCAACAACTGGTTCACCTGGTGTCACAACTGTCGACACGGCGGCCACGCCGGCCACATGCTCAGCTGGTTCAGGTGGGGACGCTCACTGGATGCTGCCACATGTGTGGATACGTGGTTCCCGCTCTGGTCCGAGTACCTTCTGTTCGTTAGAAGAAATCCAATATCAATCGGTACAAAATGGGACTATCGTCAAAGACATCTAGAGCTAATGGCAAAAAGATCAGATGTTAGATGAGTTATTTAACCAGATGTGGACACGTGCTGTGCAAAAAGCGTTCATCTCTCTCTCACTGCAGTAATCGTGGAAGGCAAAAGTGATTCTACTGATGTATAAAAAGTCAGCAATACTCTGAGATACCTGTCACTTGAATATAAAGGTAGATGTAATATTGTTCCATCCATGTTGGGTTATCTACCACAGACAAAAAGCAACGTAGAAATAAATAACATAAAAACATGACTAGCTTTACCCTCTTTGAGTGCAAAGCTAGTCATGTTTTCCTACAGTAGCCTGTAGTTATCGACAAAAGCAAAGTAGAGTAGAAATCATTTTCCTGTGGCAAAACCCTTTTTGCTTTATTTTATTTTCCAGTTGACGAAAGCTAAAGTGTAAAGAAAATACAGATTCAAGCCATATTCCTTCAAACTGTTTTTTGCATCAGGAAAAAACCTGTTTTGCCAAAAAACCTTTTTTCTTTTATTTCAATGAACAGATGGTACACTGACCTGCAACGGCCCTTCTGTCTTCTTTCAGCCAGGATGTACAAACTTCTGTATTGTCTCCTGTTAATTCCTCTACCGTTCATGTGTCCATTGCAGAGACCACACAGAGTGCCCAGTGTCTGCTTGCACGTGTAAATGCATGCAGCTGGACACCACGGGGAACCTGGTGCCTTCAGACAGCAGCTAAACAGGAGACGCTCGTCGGGAAAGTGAAGCCAAACGACCAGCCGGAAGCCGACCGGTGCGGGTTCACTGCTGCACCCGCCACACCACGACCACAACGACGGGGCGATGGACAAAGGGCGCCGGCAGTGTGCTCCTCTGAAGTGGTTGCTTGAATAGAGCGACATACTGTTTCAGTTATAGTCCAGTGAATGTAATGTTATAACAGAGCCCGATATGAAGAAGGGAGCCGGTGTGTGTTCCTGACTTTACCAACTGAATCAATGACGGAAAAGGGAGCCAATGCAAACTCGCTGCTCTGCTAATGTAAATCCCACTCAGGAGAAATACAAGCGCTTTAATCAGCCTCTTACAATCTAACCTGAATCAGGCTTCTAGTTTTATTGTGACCTGTTAACAAAGAAAAAAAATCAAATGTCCTCTCACACGTCAGGTTGTAAAGATGCGATCACAGGTGCCAATATGTGTGCGAGCTGTATAATTTCCGGGCTTGTGTTTTAACACGCTATTTAACGTCCTGTGTTTGTCTTACGAAAGGATCTTCACATACCTCATGAAAGCGTTTTTTTGGGGGGGTGGGGGGTGGCACCCCGGGTGACGGGAGCGGAGTGTAGCACAATACCGACACTCTCTTGCTCTCTTCGTGTTCCTCTGTGCCACTCTTCATCTTGGCATTGTGCGCGATGGGCTTCCAGTGTTGGAGGGGTGGATGAGGAATTGGAGATGGTGGGGGGGGGGGGTGGTGAGGAGGAGGGAGGGTTGCGTCTGTATTCACCGGCCCACTCCAGGCCTGTGGTCCATGAAAGAAACTCGCCAGAAAACAGCAGCTGCTCGGCACTCTGACAAGACCCTCCAGATTGTTCCCCTCATAAAGAACCTCAGCTGCCGGAACACTATTGACTCAAAGAGAGGGCGAGAGAACAGACCTGCACACACACACACACACACACACACACACACACACACACACACACCCTCTCTCTCTCTACACCCTCCGACATACACAGACTTGCCCTCTCTTTTTCTTTCTCCCTTTCTGTGGTGCCCAAATTGCAACCCAAAAAACTATGCGTACCACACATCAATCCAAGGATGGGCGCCGTCTGTGGGGGGGGGGCAGTGTAGTGTGTAAGCCGCATTGTAAATGGGTTTTTCTCTCTTTCTCCACCACCCTCCCCGCTCTGTCACTAACCTAGGGAGGCATTGTAAGTGAGAGGCGGCCTGCACCAGAGCTGGCTAAATCACTTAGTCATGGAGTAGGGAGGAGGAGGAGGAGGAGGAGGGGGGTGCACAGGAGCTACTGTATGCCGCTTTCACCAGGATCTCTTCCCGGTGTGGGAGGTGTCTTACAGGCCTGCTTGCCCTTTTGTGAACTATTTTGGAGTGGAGCTGACAAATTGGCGAGCCGTGTAGCGTCCCGAAAAATACAGGGTTGCTGGAATTTCATCCCTTCAGTGTTTCTTGTGTTTGCCTTTTTAAATAAATTCCGAGTGACAAATTGGAGCTCTGCTGAATGGGGGGTGTTTTCCATAAGTTGACATGGTTTATTTTTACATTATGTTTCATAGACGCAGATGGCGTGGGTTTTTCTAGCCTGTGCCTTCTTCAGCTTTTGCCTGAAAGCATTGAGTCACGCATTATTCTCCCATGGGAACTCCCACAGAATCACAGAACGTCAGTGCAGGCTGAAAGATGGACACCGGTGAAAAAACAATAGGTTTTGGACATCAGATGTAGTAGTACATCTCTTGAGCTTGGACTGGAAGTGCATTCTTAACCGTTGACACAACAACCTCTCCACAAGGTCCATTAGTAGATGTTCTGGTGCTTTCAGTCACATCAGTCTTCCTCAACAGATGGAGTTTACGGTTTCACTTCTTCTTGTCCATGTTGACTTAAAAGTTGTGATGGAAATTCACTCCGGAAAAACAGCAATTAATCAAAAATCTCACCACAATCAGAATAATCTTTACAAAGATCTCCAGCTCAAACGAGTCTAAACAAAAATAGTTAAATTGAATTGTATATACAATGCTAGAATACATATTGTATGTATTATAATTGTAGTCTTTGAGTGGTGCGCAGTGGAAAAAGAAGGAAACAGAATCTACATTTAAACAATTGGGCAAACGCCATCTGCTGAGGAAGGTCTTGTAATAATGATTGACAGCTCCTTAACGGCGACTATTGGTCTTCCTCAACTAACATTTATTCCATCATACTTTATACATGCAGGCAGCAATCATGTGCAATAGTTTGGTTTATACCGTTTATAAGTATGTTTTTACATCTTAATTTTCTTTACCCACACTAATAAGACATATCTCACCCGATTGGATGAAAGTACGAGCCATAGAAGAACCTCCGCCAATCAGCGACATTACTGTACAACGCCAGTATCCAATCAGAAGCTCAGAAGTGAGAAGCGTAGCCCCGCCCACAGGCACCAGCCAGCAGTCTGGCCGAACCAACTGTCATTTAGACTGAGTGGACATGATGGGGAAGACACTACGCGAGCAGGAAAACACGCATTAAACGTCTCAAGAAGTATTAAAAACAACTTTTAAAGTTACTTTTGTGATAGTGTAAGCTTACATCGACATGTGTTAAGTATATTACAGGTAAGTTATCACCAAAATAACGCGTGTTTTTGTCCCTTTGAGCGCGTGAGTTGAGATTTTACAAAAAAGGAAGCTAACGTTTTTTGTTGTTGCTAACAAGCTAATGTTTATCTCACCACCTCCTCCAGAGAAGCAGCAACTTTTAGCAGCAACGTATTTCTTGATTGCAACCGGAGGGTTTTCGGAGGATGTCAGCGCCCAGCAACTCGCTCCAGCAGCCGAGGGTGAGACGCAGCAACGCGGGCTCCCCCGGCTCCTTCAACAACAACAGCAGCAGCTGTCGTTTGCACCCCATCCGAGCCACCGTGCCCTACCAGCTCCTGCGTGGCGGGGGTCCGGGCAGCCCGACACGTGCGCAGACCCTCTACGGTGGAGCCACCACGACGACGACGACCAGCAGCCGAGGATCAACGAGCCCCCCATCCAGTCCGTCACTCAGTTCAGGAAGTGCAACAAATGCTAAGCAAAGACTGTCTCCGGAAAATAAGGACTTCTCCTGTCCCCCAGACTCTCCAGTTTCCAGAGGTACGAAACCCTTTTTCTTCACCTGTTTGGCCTTAAGAGATAAGATAATCCGTTTTATTATTAGAAATGTGCAGGATAGTGCAAACATTATAAAATGGTATTAAAACAGTAAAGACTATTTGAAAAGTAAAAAATCCACAATATTATATACACGGACAGAATAATTGTAGTGTTGCGCAGTACATAGGGCCAAGGCATGCCATGTCACCATGTGCTCACTGATAATTTGTCATGGTAACTTTTTTGTGTGTTTGTTACGCTAGTATATATTACATTTTAATGTTAATTGTACACAACATGGCTCAAAGTTTGTCACCTTTTTAAGTCTGGAGCAAGGTTGGCACTTGATTTGCAGAAGGTTGATGCATTAACTATTTAGCCTGCCGTCCACTTGCACAATTAGATCCTCATAAAGAGAATGGAGCACACTATTGGCTCTCTTATTTCCTATGGACTTCTGACGAGGGGGTGGGGAGGAGAATTGGCAGAAAGACGTGCTTTCAGTTGTAAAAATGGGCCACTTCAGTCCCGATAGACGGTGCTGACCGAATAGTCAGGTGTTTCTTATTCTGACCTCACTCCATACATGCAGTCCTCATGGCACACTCGGAACATATGCTGAGCTTCACCACGTTGCCTTGCACATGGATAAGAGAAGCTAGTGCTATGCTGTTTCCTGTCATGCTCAGCTGCTCCTTGGAAGTGATAAGAAGAGAATCTGAAGGAGGACATGAGAGTCCAGGCAGCTCTAAATCTTCATTTCCCAGCGTGTCACTAAATCTCATTTATGTGACAGCCTTTCCTGCCAAGTATCGACACTGTGGCTGCTTTTCCAGACCAGTAGAAGTATCCTATCGTGTGCCAGAACAGCATTTTATTTTATTTTTTGCTGGAAGAATACAGTTTTTATATCGAATGCATACAGAAACCTCCCACAATATCTCAGCACAACATAATATGAAAGTGTCTGAATACAGCTTGCTTTTCCAGTATGTGGAGACTCCTGTTAACCTGAGTGGGTGTTTCTGACTGCATCAGTTCCCATGTAAAGCACCAAGTATTCTCTGCACTTAATGAGATTAGGTCACATCTCACAACACTACAGCTGGATCAATGCTACCTTCATTAGTCTCCTTTAATAGCATCTCCCTCTTGTACTTTTTAACTAAAATGGCAGCCCTTCTTTTTTTTTTTTGGCGTGCAGGATTTTAGTTATCGTCGAGTTGTGAGTGGACTTTTATGTTTGACGTGCTTCACATTCCTCAATTCTTTGAATGGGATGACCTCCAACCTTGACCAGTGTACCATGCGAGGCATGAAACGAAGTCTCTTCCATAACGGACTTGCCCGGCATGACGAATTTCTCCCGTGTTTGGCTAACGTTTGGTGTTGATTTCCCACCTCGGTGGCATGCCACACATACCTCGGTCCTCTGTCAGAGACAACCTCTAACCCAGGCCGGTGGTGATGATCATGATGGAGACGCCACCCTCCTTCGTCACCTCACACTCCAAACACGCAGTCATCAGATGATGACTATGATCATGTCAGTGCTGGCTACTGGAAGTCTAAGATGCAAACCTGATGTAGTGTTCTTTCATCACCCAACTTGATCATGATTGAAGCAGGAGGCTTTGCACTTTGTAATTTATCATTCACTGCAGTTCTTTGAACCCACTCGCAGATATAATGCTTGCCATTTGGTGGGGGAGTCGGTCCAAAATGCTTCGCAGTACCATCAGCGTGAGTGCCAGACACGCTGGTAATGGACTGCACCGGTGTTTAGATCATAGCATGATGAAGAGAATTATGCTCCACAGCATGACCTTTTTAGGTTCACCAGCATGACATCGTTCACTTAACACACTGTCCCAACAATGATAGTCCTGCTCTCTGTCGAAATGCCAGCTGTGCTGAAACAGCCCTGCTTCATTGTCACTCGTTCAAACTGCAGAGTAGGAGCGACTGTGAACACGAGATGTTGTCTGAATCAGTCATCTCTGGAACTGTGCCGTGGTTTCTGTAGTTGTATCTGCCTGCACTTAACTGTCTGTTTAGCATCTGGTTGAACCTTAACTTGGAAGTCAAGTTGGCTTTTTCTTCTTAGTTATGAATGTTTGAATCGTGAGCACAATAATTTCCCCACTGTGGGACTAATAAAGGAATGTTTCTTCTTCTTCACTGCCGGCAGACCCTCCTCGTTCATTGAGATACTCTGAAACTAGTCCAGGCTAGCTTATTGTGGGAGGTACTCTTTGAATGATGTCAAATATGCTGATAATCCATTTCCTGACCAGCTGAGGGACAGATGCTGAAACTCATAACTTTAACATATCATGGCCAATATTAACACCATCATTCATATTGTATGAAAGACGGTCACTGTTCTAGTTAATGCTTGCAATTAGCACACTTTTTAACTTGAGCAACCCGTGTAGAACAATACTGAAACAGGAACTGCCTGGTGGTTAAAGGGGTTCCTCCATGAAGGTGTGTAGTGTTTGCACAGTATTGATAGTTGGCAATTTCAAGTTTCATTATTCACTGTCTGTAGGTCATTCGAGCAATTGCAATAAAGTTGAATTGAATAAAAAATGCCCAAGCTTTAGCACAGACTAAAATTCTATAATCACCTAGTTGAGAAATCCCTAGAAACCCAATGGGAATCTGTTCTGTAATCACACGATTAAGCTAATTGGTTTGCGATTTTCCTTTCGACCAGCGTCGTGCAGCCTTGTGAACCTGCAGGAAACCGTTCTGCTCTGGTTTACTGATCCGAACCGCGTGTTTGTTTTCACATTTGCTCTGCAGTTAATGAACCACCCATTTATCCCCTGGAAATGCCGGAACTTTTTCAAGGAACCTGAAAATGTTCCTTTTTAAAATCACACACACTATTCACTCAGCCCTGAAATCAGCAGATGGACTGCTTTGATGTCTTGGCTTCTTTCACACGTTTCTTTTTTCTCATCAGGAGATTATTCTAGTCTGGCAAGTGGGTAGACGATGGAAAATAACCGCAATCCCGGTTCTGAGAGCACCGGCTTGGCCTGTATCAATATTGATGGAAATTTAGCCTGCTTCCTTTGTCTACAATGCTTCAGGGAATTCTACTGTAGCCCAGTAAGCTTACTTAGGCAATACCTTTGGGTGGGTTGGCCTGTGTATTCTATGAACAAAGAACAGCAATGAACGGCTATGTAGTTCTGCGAAGAGAGGGGTGCCTCATGTCGATGGCTTAGTCTGTGTGAGTCTTGGTTTGTGAGTTCAGGTTGGAGAAGGCCTCTGCATAAACTAACTCGGACAAGGAGTAGAGTAAATGTTTCCTGATCGTCACGCTATTCCTTTATTCTGTCGCCTCCATACGGAATGAAGGAGCTTTCATTTGCGTTTGGTAATCACACGGAGCACAATCTAGGCTAATACATTTAATCCAACACTTACCACATTCTCATGCTATTATCAAGCTAATGTCTTTGTTTGCATGTTTTGTTTTCCTCTTGTTTTTTTCTTTTACTGCGTGTCACTGCAGGAATGCTGAGTGGATGCAGGCAGCATTGATGTGCATTGTGGTGTGGCTGTTTATGAGTTCTTATGTGGGTGGTGTGTGCTTGACTGTTCTGGCTCACAGCAGACTGCTCTCATAACATGAAATACTCTTGCTCAGCCGTTTACATTTGCTCAGTTCTCAAGCCGGTTTGTTTGCCCTGCACTAATACTTATGAGATGAGGAAAAACTGTCCACACTTTGAGGACAAGAGGTTGCGAGGCAAGGTCTCGCCTCAATGAAACCCTGTTAATTGCAGTAGTTAACAGGTGACGGTTGATTATAATGTATTGCTCTTAAAAGTTATTGTATATTTATTTTCAGGGAGTCTAGTAACACTTCATTCTGTGATTTAAATACATTTATATTCGTGTAAGGTGAAGATCTACCCACAATCTCTTCAGTGGAATTTATTACACATAAACACAATCGGTTAAGTTGGTACGATGAATTCAAAGAGTCTTCTGAGAGTTTGGATATATTGCTGGCTTGGTGCTGATGTCTACGTGTGTGTGTGTGCACGCGCTTCATCCCATCTCTTTGTTCTGTCCCACAGCAGAAAGGTCCAAGTTACAGGTCCGGAGCTCCAGTGCCATCCGGCGGACATCGTCCCTGGACGCCATCACAGGACCGTACCTCACCGGCCAGTGGCCTCGGGACTCCCACGGACCCTACCCTTCCTGTATGAAAGACAAAGCCACACAGGTACGTACCATTCTGAAACAATACCACCGCCTGAGTAGGGGTGGGGCAGGTCATATTATTCATGACGGGGTTTTCCCTAAGTTTCAGAGGGCTTAAGTCCTTTGCAGCCGTTGGGGTTTGAATTGTTTTTGACTTGGTTTATGCCATTCCACATTATTTTATATTACAAAGTAGCTTGCTATTATTAATAAGTGAGCATGTTACTAACTATAGTTGTTGTGTTATTCATATATTTTCCACTGTTCGGGTCCAATACGGTGACAGCGTGTGGCAGATGGGCTACCGCAAAAAAATGTACATTCATTACAGACGGAGACATAAAAACCTAATACGTCTTTGCTAACTATTCAGCACTTAGTGTGACGACCAGGGTTTTATCATTGTTTAGCTTCGTGATCCATTTCCGACCCAGCATTCTAACAGGCTGACTGACAGATGATTGGCTGTCATAAGCGACTATTATGTACTGCAAAATTACAGATTAATGTAATTACAAATATATTACAGTACCCTGGTTCTCATCCCCGTCCCGTGCGTTCAGCTCGTCCGAATCAAGCCCTCAGGAAGGGCGCCGGGCGTTGAAGCTTATTTTACAAAGTGACCAAACGGATGAATTTTGGGCCAAAAAATACCTCTTCCCCCCTGGACTTACATTTGGAAAGAGATGCCTGTAAATCAGCGGGTATAGCCATGAAAAACAATCCCAGAGACAAAGAGAAAAGACTTCACATCTGTCATCTTGTAACCAACTTGATCCGACTATGTGATCTGTCTGATTCAGCTCAGCAGGTGACCGTGATTGATTGATCATCACGTTTACATTTGGTTTTGGGGTTGTTAATCAGTGTAGCATGTTGTAACGTCAGGGGAAATGAAGAACATCAAGTATGGGGGGGGGGGGGGGAAAGTAAGAGTCGAATGGCTTCATCAGTCATATTCCAGGAAGGGCTGTTTGAGATTCAAATGATGGAAGACAGGACTTGCACATAATTGTTGGTTTTCCATCGCAGTAGCTTGTGAAGAAGACAAATCTTCAAGCCGTGACCAAATATTTAGTTTTGGTAATCTGGTGGCTGGTGGTGGAGTCTGGTGCCAATCAGGCCTGATAGACTTTTGCTATACATAATTCCCTCACAATCATACATTTAATACATTATAACTCTTCACAAGACCTGTGCCTGGATTTCATATTGAGCCTCGGCACAGTGTTCCTGGACAGCAGCCCACACATCATCACCCAGTAATCTGGCCATGTGACTGATGGCTAAATGCAGTTTTTCCTCGAAGAGCTCCATTTTTGTTTTGTGGGGGGGGGGGGGGTAGTTAGTTTGGGGTGGGTTTGTGTTATAAAAGAATATTGACTATGCGTGATCATGACATGGGCTGCTCCCTCTTTGCTGACAGAAGCCTTTCATCTGTCTGAATGAAGACCGCCAAGCCTAATTTACATGAGTTTCATACCTTTAACCCTTCATTTGTCTCGCATGTCTTTGTGTGTAGGCTGAGGAAGTGGTGGGAGGGCCTACAAGGTCTCTTGAAGTGGCTTTAGACAGAGTAAATACCTCTTATTACAGGGTTCTGCTGCAGCCATGGAAAGACTGGACAAGTAGGGAAAATCAATTTGATAATTATCAGGTCTCGGAAAAATGTCTGGGCACATATACACGGTGATCTTGTAGACTTACTGTTTTTTTGGCACATTGTGATGTTTGCCTGTGCTACATAGTGACATGGACCATATTTCCCAGCTTTTATCAGCAGAGATCTGATTGAAGGCTTATTAAAATGAAAATCCAGTTCAAGAGATTTATGTCCTTCAAAGCTGTGGAAGTTTGAGATGGGGAAAACATTTGGCTCTGTCGTAATGATGTGGGAGAGAGTGTGACACACTTGAAAATCCTTGAACGATTAAATGCACAAACTCCCCCAAGGATAGCGAAAGACCACTTCCTGTTTAAAAAGCTCCGCCTGGGCCCGGCTCTGTCTAGAAGACGACAACAACGGCAGAGAGCAGCGGACAAAAGGTCCCTGGCCTCTTTTGTCGTGCATCACACAAGTTGAAGACAGCCTCTCCTTTGAGCTGTTCTGTAGCCTTGCATGGAGGTGAAGCTGTTTGCACCTGTCCCCCAGGCTGCGGCTGAGTCGAGGAGAAATCCCACTGCTTGCCACCTGGCCCTCGTGGCTGCACGGCCCGCCTGCCTTTTGTGTGGGAGTCGAGGAGCAGAGGGCCCATACATATGCTAATCACTGTTCCGGGATAGGTCTGCGAGTCCTAGGCCCTGTGGTTACAGAACACAGAGCATGTCTGTATGGAGATTAGGGCCCTCGCACACCAAGCCGACATTAAAGAACTAGAACCGACAAAGGCGGACTGATCAAACGGTGTGCGCCGCTTCACGGCTTCTGTTAAAAGTTGCACTTGTGTACAAAGACTGCAGCCGATGGCCCGCTGACCACTGACCTGCGTGTACGTTCTGCGCCCTGAGTGAGAGGAAATAACTAATCGATGGTTTGTAATCTGAAAAACATAACGTAGAGGCTAACAAACTAGCCTGCTGTTTGTCACACTACTGTGAAGCTGCTGAAACGGTCTTACTAAAGATACACGCTCGCAGCGAAAGCTTGTTAGAGACTCGACACACAGCGATCCAACGTTACAGATCAAACAAAGCGCTCTACAGTTACTGAGCGCCATCGACTAATATCGCTTGTTGTCAAATGTCCGGTGTAATTGGTAACACCGGTATTGGCCTTGGAGACATTTGTCCATTTTCTGTAATTCTAAGTGAGCTTAAGGCGTGTAGAGATAACTGATACACAAAGCCATCTCCAAATCATAACTCGGTGGCCCTCTGCTCGCGTGTCTCGACATGCAATCCAAACAAACCAGCACAAGTTCCACTCAAATCCTATTGAAGCGCAGTCATTATTTCCTGCTTTGGAACAGAGCTGGATTCTTGAGGATGTTGCCTGCATGTAACCCTTTGGGTGGGAATCATAATGGGAAGCAAGCTGCAGGCTGTGGTGACAGAGTTTTATCTGCACAGCAGCACATTATCAGGCAAAAGCCTGGTACACAAGTCTACAAAGCACTCGACTCAGGCAGGAAGCTCGAGAGCTAGCGTGATAAAAGGGCCTCTGAGGTAAATAAATGTGGGTGTTCTTGTTCACGGACAATTTGTGACAATCAAGAAAGATAGTCTGCAGTATTTCTAACTGTCTTACTGTGTATACCTGGGGGGAAAAGTAGGATCAAACTGAGATATCCACCATAGAAAAGTGACCTACCATGACGCCTGTGTGACCTGTTAACGTCTCTAGAGTTATCAGCTTTCTCAGGATTTGAGTGCCGTCAGAGTGACAATGAAGCCCTTCCATGATCCCCTCCATTTTCCTTGTGATTATAAAATTGATTGTGCTTTTCGGTTTAGCCAGTTTAAAACCTACACATATCACTCACTGCCAAATGAGTAACACGTAGCGAGCTGCATTCCCTATTTGACGTCAGAGAACATCTGTGAGAACTTAGTTTTTTGTTTCCTCAACGGCTAAATCCACAACTCCATAAAGCCTCTCTGCCCTTTTACAGCGATCTGCGTTCTGTATGAGCAGATTAAGCTGCAGCATCAAGTCCCTCGATGTCTGGCAGAGGCATCAAACGGCTCAAGCCATTCCGTAGGCCATGCACAAAATGTGAATGCTAAAGGCTAGCCACACATCTGCCGTCCAGCGTGGCCGAGCACAGTGCTCTCTTTTCATGTGAGCACAAGCACCCATTTAATCCGCCGTCCTTTTTCCGGGGAAACCAGCGCCAGCAATCCTGCGCAAACGGCTTCCCGGGTGTTCCTCATTATTCACGGGGTGATATTCCATATCATAGGGCAAGGCTTGTGCGTTAGCTGCAGAGACATAGAGGGTTTTTACTGTTTGTGTGGGGTCAGTCATAAGGCAGTGTGAAGACACTGACATTTAAGATGTTTCGTATGACTGTGATGCCCGTAAAACGTCAGATGTTTGAGGAGCAGAGGCACTGTTGATGTGCATAATCAGGGGGAAGTATGTGGCTTCAGACGGCCCTGTGAAACATCCTCTGTCTGTTTCTGTTTTTGCATATATTTAAATAAGTTAACCGTTTATGCAGTAGATGTAGTAAAAGACATCTTCAGTGAGACAGAACTGCCTCTATGCTCTCTGGTAGGGAATGTTTTGTATATCAGATGTTTTCTTATGTCGTACTAACGACACTAAAGGTCCCTGTTGACCTGGTATAAGCCTAGCGTTGTACTTGTACTTTGTAGACTAACTAAAGGTAAAAGGGTGGGAAACGAGCACCAGCTGCTAGTGAAGCCCTCGGTTATGTCGGCTGTGAGTGACTGACGAGGCAGATCATCAGATATTCGTTTGTATCCCTGTAACTGTTTTCTCAAACTATGATTTTTGGAATGTACTTGTGTTTGGCTTTTAGAGCAACAGTTTCCTGCCGCAGTATTTATGTTAACCTGGCTTACTAATGGAAGCAATCAAACATGCTATGACTTTTGTTTTTCCTGTTGAAAGTAGTGCTTTTCCTCAGGGATGGTATCTCGTGACTGTTTTCCTGTTTTTCATGGATTCCAGATTTTCAGCTTTACTTCTGAGCCGCACGGCACTCATCACTGCTTTCACCCACCTCTTTCTCAGCTGGTTGTCCAAACATTTAACTTTTAACATATTGAGTTGATGCTCACATTTTGACAGACTTCATTCACAATGAGTTGGCTCGTCCGCTATTCACTTAAGAGGTCTTTTAGTTTCCTACTTCTCCTGCACAAGCTTTTATTTACTTTAAATTCATGTTGCTCTGGAGTATATGTATTTAGACATGTGTGTACATGTATCATTTATACTATTTCTTAGTGAAAACAAATGAAAAATAAATGAGGGCATTTCGTAAGACCCATGACTCGTGATGATTCAACAAGGGCTCCATCTGTGACCGTTCAGTTATCTGATCTCTGTAAAAATTAGGCCAAGCCGCCACGTAAACAACTGTCAGATACTGCAGGTATCCTCCACTTTGAGGGTTATGTAATGTGTTCTATTCAGATATCTTTGCACACAATGGAAACCTGTGCTCATGCTGATGAGCAGGAGTACGTCATACTTATCTTTGTGTGCCGATTCAACGCACGACATGCTATTTAGTAGCCACAGTGTCGCACAGAACATGTGGAGCGTGTGTCAACACAGCATGACTTGTGTTAGAGGAAATGATGTCGAGTTGTGTACCATGTGGTCATGCGTCTGCATGTGTTGATGCGTTTCAGACTCCAGGTCTCTGGATTGATGAGGGAGCAGAACTGGGAAGCCCTCACCAGCGGTCGGCCTCCTGGGGCAGCGCAGACAACCTCAAAGAGGTAGCTTCACCTGTCTGAACCTCGCTTCACACAAGTCACCGCTGCTCATGACTGCACACCACACAGATGGTGGATCAACAGAGTGAAGTAGTGTTCAACCTTCTGTCTGGCTCTAAGCTAGGCCTGGACTGGTTTACAAACATGCAGCCAGTTCAAAGAACATGTTTTTGTGATTCATTTACTCAAAATGTGTTTTCTTTGTCAGGGTCTGAGGTCAGCCTAAATATTATGCTCCTTAAGGCTGGTTTCCACTCCTGTCTATCTGCTGCGCTTGGTGGCCAACCAGCCGACCACATGGAGCTATTAGTTCTCCAGCTCTCCAGACCTCAGTCTAAATTTAACCTCCTTCTCCCCTCGCTTTCCCACTCAACTGCACCCTCGCATTTCATTATGGCCTGTTGTTTGTGAGAGCCGGTGCAGGAGCACCTCTCAAGGCTGATGCAGCCATATTGTTCCCTCTTTAGCACTGAGCGGTCTTCTTCAGGGTAACTTGTGTTACTTGAAAGCCTCACACATGCCCCTGCAACACAATAGACTTTAATGTTTCCAGTACAAGATATAAATGGCACCCAGATGTCTCGTTTTTTTTTTTTTTTAGTATTGACCAGAAAAATAAAATCATAACTTTAAAAAAAATATATTTATCTCACAAGTACACTTTAGAGAATCTAATTCAACCAGGCGTATGCAGAACTACATTCCATTTTATGACCAAAATTATGTTTTTGTAAGTTCAACTTCATAAAATGCAGATCAATACAGCAATATGTTTTAAATGGAACGGGCTTAGCCTTCACATTGTTGACAAAGGGACAGATCAAATCAAATTTGACACGCATTACTATTGAATTGTTAAGACACGAAATGTTCCAGCTTTTATTGTGAATCTGTTTGGACGTGGTGTGTGAGGACATGGGAAGAGACGCATATTTTCTGGTTATGGACTCACAGCGGTGTGATCTCACGACATGTGATCGTAAGACTCGGATTTCACAAAACGCAGCCGAGTGTGAATGTAGTCAAACGCTAAAACTCGGCCCACTAGAATCATTAAGCGTTGAACTTTCTGCAGACAGCCCCAGGGCTTTGGCCTGCACAATCAATGGCACAGCCAGGAAAAGCTCTTCCTCATCCTCTGAGATTACATCGGGATTGCCTGGACTTGTCATTATCGACTGCTGCGGTCACCCCATGAATGTAGTGAACCGTCTCCCGGCTCTTTAACCTCTGTGATTACATGTGTGGGAGGACATCTATGAAAAAAGCACGTCTCTTTGTTGACTGTGTTGCCAGGATTACAAGATTGAAGACCACACCTTTTGTCTGCACAGTACAACTTCGTCTGTTCGGCTCACAAAGAGGATCCTGTTTTTAGGCTGATACTGGGCCAGATGCATTGACACCCGTTGACCTGACTCGTTTCATCATCAGACATGCGTGGATGATTTAACATGCGCACTAAAGCACCCTGCAACAATACACACGTCAAGTCGATCTTTATGGCTGCGCACAGTAGCACAGTAGCCATATTAATGCTGCACGCCACATAAATCCGCCTCCCAGCCATCCTTAAAACTATAAGAAAATATGAATTTGACAAATGGCAGAATATTGTTATTGGTGTAGGTTGTCAGCTGCTGCAAAACTGCTGCAGGTCTGTTAAACTATTCTCATAATTCCCAGGCCAACATTTAAATGCAAGTAGAGCTGCAATGATATGATGTTAGAAAATTATTGCAACTAATTTGATAATTGATTAATTGTTTGGGTCACTTTTTAAGCAAAAATGCAACTTTTGATAACTTATCAAATGTGAGAATTTGCCGCTTTTTATTTCCTTGAAATAACAAATTGAATATTTTTGGGTTTAGGACTGTTGGTTGAACAAAACAAGATATTGGAAGACATCTCCTTGATCTTCAGGAAATTGTAACGGACATTTGTTTTCTACACCATACGATTATCAACAAAATATTCGGCACATGAAAATGATCGCCGGTTGTAGCTATGACGCCCTACATGGGAGCAAATCTGCTCGTCACCTTCCAGCTTCATTCATTTCACAGATGGGGGGGAAAAGTTAAAATTCACATGTTGACCATATTGCTGCCTCCGCGAGGCTTTTGTGATCCGTCTTTTGCTGAAGTGATGCTACTTTTCTTCCAGCAGATTGCTAAACTGAGACTGCAGCTGCAGCGCAGCAAACAGGTCAGCCGGCAGAACAAAGACCGGGAGCACAGCTCGCCGCAGCTGCAGGCGCCACACGGCACCGCATGCCCACCGCAGGTGAGCTATTCATGCCATGCCAAACTGGGTCACCCGGCATGCTCTCTTCAGGTGAAAACATTAACCGACTCTGACTTTGGTGACGCGAGATCGAACTCGGTGTATGATACAGATGGTGACCAAAGCTATTGAAGATAACAGAACATGAATATACCAGGGTTAGCGTTCTGTTGATGATATCAAATTGTTGATCAGGGTTTTACTTTTCATTTGCTCCATCGGTGTAAGTTTGGCAGTTATAAAGCTGTAGGTTATCAGCATGCGATAGTTATGTAGGTGTAGAGTGAAAGTGCCCGTTTGTATTTTTATAGCATGTTTTGCATGAGCCTTCCAGGCTCCTGTATCAGCCATATTTGATCATAAACCACATTTATGATGTTGTATGTTGCACTGCGTTTGACTGAGGGAGGTCTAGTTAATCAGTCCCTTCTGGCCAGTAATATCAAAAGAGGAGAGAGGGAATGTGTCCGGGCATGCCCTGTCCTCTCCTTGTTTGCAGTTCATTCATTAACAGATGCCGGTAACAGTACACATACTCCACTGTGGGAAAATGAGCATAGACGGGGGTTATGCGTTGCCTCATATCTACATGTGGTAGATCACAATCATGGCTGTGTTTGATATTTAATCCTGCTTCAGTAACGAGTATTTTAACTGAACGCCTCCACTCGTTAAATATCTCATAAAACTGGATCAGCAACAATTCCATACCGCTAACAGATCTCGGTGCCACAGAGTCTAAGACATTTGCAGTATTATGTATTTAAATGCACAATCTGAGTTATGAGACTATTATTTTCATGTGTACTGCATTATTATTTTTTTTAAACTTTTTTTTGTCTGTCTTTGCAGTACAAGGGAACTTCATCAGCTCTGTCAACAATCCCGGTGCCAAGATCCCTGATATGCAGGGTGCCGAGCAGTGTGGAGGGCATCAGCCACGAGCTGGAAAATGTGTTTATCAGAGAGAACTGGGTGCAGGGAATACAGGTAGGCACACACACACACACACACACACACACACACACACACACACACACACACACACACACACACACACACACACACACACACACACACACACACACACACACACACACACACACACACACACACACACACACACACACACACACACAAGCAACGGGATCAAGCTGCATTTGTGCTTGCTGAACTGTAAATGTGTCAGTTTAGTTTGTACTATATCTGAACTCTACCTAATGTATCCATTTACAGTTCAGTCTTATTTGTACCAGGTGGGTTACATGTCAGACTCAGACTGTAAATGTGAGCAGCCCAGTGGGGATTAGTTGTTCATGTCCGCTTTTTTGTAATTATGAGTTGGAATTTATGACTGATCAAATATCTCCTGTGTTGGTGAAGATAACTGCATTAATGAAATACAATCGGTACAGCCAATTAAAAATAAGCTCCATCTATCTCTGCTGTACCTTAACTACTCTCTTTAGTGTGTCCACTGTCCTGCAGCTGTCAATTGATGAAACAATACATGACATAGACATGTTGCATTTAACATTGTGCAACAATCATTAATACTTTCTGATTCTGTGAAATATTTGTTTACATCAGTAATGTTTGTTGATAAAGGAGTTACACAGTCCTATATGTTAGAGGTGGGTTACTTGACGAGATGGTTTGGGTGTTTTAGAAGTGGGTTTTTATGAGGTACCGGTACTTATCTATAGTCGGTGTATTACTACAGTAGGTAAGACTGCGGTCAGCGTGCCCCCGGTTTGGAGAAGCAGACTAGAGTATCGGCACAGCTGTGGATATGTAGACTGCTGTGGATATGTGGGCAACAGAAAAACGTATTCTAGCCTCCTAAAGCAAAGACGGTTTAATTGTACACTATATTTAGAGTATGTTTGCTAGTTTACCGTTGCTGGGAGACGGTTATAGAGTATGTTTACTGCTGCTGGTTAGTTTGTTTGTGATCATTTTTAATTCACCATTGGATTTGTTTCTTCCCCTCAACATCAGTCAAACTTTACGTTTTATATACCTGAATATGCTTATGGTCAAAAAGTAGCCTTTTAGGTTATGACTAAGATTCATAACATGCACAAGCTGTCTTGTAAAGTCACTTGCAGCACGGTGCACCATACAGGAAGACACGCACGCATATTCTCACTCGCACTGAATTAAATCTGAGAGGCGAGGACACCGTAAATCCTGTCTGTGGGGTAGTGAACCTTGGCAGGTCTGTAAAACTCCCCTCTTAGAAAGTCTCTCACACACACACACACACAGTTTAAACACCATTGAAACATACGCACCACTACAGATTTACAACCTGCTGTGCACCAAGGCCTTCTCTTTGCTGCCCTCACATTTGCATCAGTTGTGCCAAAGCAGAACGCTCTGCACATCACACTGTTCCTCTACTGTCACGCATTACCATCTGGTGTGATGTTTGCTTCTCCAATTGCCCTTTGAACAGACGCACACACACACACACACACACACACACACACACACACACACACACACACACACACACACACACACACACACACACACACACACACACACACACACACACACACACACACACACACACACACACACACACACACACACATATATATATACACACACACACACACACACACACACACACACACACGAGACTCTTCAGTTCCACTCGTTCTTAGACTCGGGGACATCAGTCAGTGAGCTGGTAGCTGTTGTACAGGAATGCTGCAGCAGTTCACGATGGTTTTTCAAGGACGCTTTGCCTGTTATCTGTGAATGAATGTAACCTTTTGAGTTATGATTCTCTCCAGACTCTAAGCACCGCCACTCTGACATTTTGGGATCCATGTATATTAATGCTTCACCGCTTCCTCCGCCCTCTGACCTCACAGGCCATGGATGTGGTGGATGGCCGCCGCGCCCCCTTCCCTCCGCATCACTACAGCAGCAGTGGGGACACGCGTGACACGGACACACAGGCCCCGTCGAGTGGGGACTCCAGCCCGTCGCCCCGCCACTGCAGCTCTGACCACGCCCACTCTCCTGATGGAAGCCCGTGCTCTGCAGAGGAAATTGACAAAGGTGTGTGTTTGGAGGGGATTTTATACATCAAAGCCTGTTTACAGGTCTTGGGGAGTATAGATGCGTAAAACAAAAAAAGAGTTAATAAAAAGAATCTTGAGTTTGGAAAGAAGTGATCTCACCAGACCTCTGTGGACCTGGTTAAAGATTAATTTAGGCAAACTTGTACTGCTTGTTTTTAAACATTTGAGATGTTTGGCTTCTTTTGTTTGCTGGGGAAAAGGATGTTTGTTTCATAAAGTAAGGCACTGAAAACCGTATTGATTTCGTATCAGTACAGACACTCGTATTGGGAAGTGCCACTCGGCCCTACTCCAAGCACATTGCAGCTCCTAAGAATCAATAACCAAGTTTTTCTCTTCCCATGTTTGTATTCTGTGTTTCCAGACGGTGTGTGCAGTTCTCCTCTCCCCAAGTTTGCCACGTCTCCCAAACCCAACAACAGCTACATGTTCAAACGGGAACCTCCAGAGGGCTGCGAGAGGGTCAAAGTGTTTGAGGAGCTGGTGTAAGTATTATTTTCATCTTACAATGTGTTTGTGGTTCAGTCGCCATGTGTGAGCACTGAGTGCACTGATTGTTAAAAGAGAGACAATAGATGCGGTTCACCGTTAAGAGGACAAAGCCGACGGGCTTATTTGCGTTGTGGGTGGCAGACTTGAGGGCATAACGGCTGTGTCGGATAAACAACTTGCATTTGATCAAAACAGTCATGTGAATGGAAAATTAAAAGGCAAAAGTATTGAGCTTGGCTTTTCTTCTTCGTCTTCAGTTCCGGCCGATCAAAAGGCTTCCCTCTCTTCTCGTGCCCTGACAAAAACAAGGTGAACTTCATTCCCAGAGGCTCCGCCTTCTGCCCCGTCAAACTCCTGTGCTCCTCCCTGTTCTCCCCCATCTCTCCCTCGTCCTGCTCCTCCGCCAGCGACGGCCCGGGGCCTCAGGTGACCCCGACTCTGCCCACCGCACCACTAGCTACCTTTCCGGCCTCCGCCGACTGGAGCGCCGACACGAGCACGGGCGTCAACGCAGACGACGGCACGGACGGCCAGAGCCCCGACACGGATGTGGGGAAAGACGGCTCGGCACAAGTACTCCTCACCAGCTAGTCCTCAGGTATTCACAACCAAACCACCTGCAGCTGAAACACTACAGCGCGTCAGGTGGTATGGCTTTAAAAACAACAAAAAAAAACACACAAAAAAGATCCTTGCACTCCGTTAATCCTAACGTAAGCCAGCAGGGAGTGCCCAAGGTCTAGAAATGACAAACGAAACGTAGGGTAATGGTACCAGTACCCTGCTGCACGAGCTTGATGGGTAAGTCTGGACAGCAATGACCAAACTATGTCCTGGCCTTGGGCACCGCCTCCCTTCACCCATCGCTAACCTAGCTTGCTCCTCTGTACCGGGACAACACCCATAGCAAAAGAAACGTTGCTTCCTCCAGCAAAGAGAAAAAGAACTGCTCAGATAATCTTGTTGTGTGACCCGCAGTTTTATCAAGAACATCTTTCACCAGAGACGGCTGTGAGGTATCAGAGAAACGTCTACTACTCATGTTATCTAACCAGCTTATTGGCTGTTCAGTGTTCAGCGTGCTAACATCTAAAGTACATATACGTAAGCTTTTTGACAGGATGGGAAATGCCAGATTCATGGATGTCACAATGCATTGCCCCACGTTAACCACAATGTTTGCACTTGTTAAGACACGGCTCCCAATGATACCGGCCGTGGCCTATTTCTTTTTTTTTTAGTTGTCTGTTTCAAAGTGTTTGTAGCACATTGTCGTTGTGAAACCAGCAGTTGCTTGAGCGCTCCACCCAACGGGCGAACAAGCCGAGACCTAGATCTGCTTTTCTAGTCTGATCACTATTAATTAGCTCATCACTAAAGGCAAATGTCAACTGTTTTTCTGAGACCAAATAACCAATCACGAAGCACACAACCCTCCCATTGCCCTGTGGTAATGCCCCACACTACACAGAACAAGAACTCAGGTCATGTGGAATGTACTTGCTTGGACTATGTTGCCTTTCCCCAGTGTTTCTGACTTTTAGCGTTAACGTGTTCAGGTTTAGAGTTTCAGGTGCTAAGACACATTCCAGAGATCGCTGTTGAATAGGTCAACCTTGAGTACTCGTGTTAGCGAAGCTAGCTACATAAGCTACACCCTCCCTCATTGAGACGTTGACATACCTCATGTCATTTGTTTCTCCCCTTTTTACTGAATACGTACCAAAGCAGGCCTGGCACGTATTTGGGACACGAGGCACCGTTTTAGTGCCAGAAGCAGAATGTTTATGTGCATTTTGTTTAGTTGATAAACAGTTCAGCGCCTTATAAACAACCGCTTCATAGTGATTCAAACACAGGCGATAATCGCTGAACCAAACAGAAGCACTTACTTGGAAGTGAGATGATAATCACTATCTTTTTTTTATTTTTTAGACCAATTTGTAAGTCGAAACAATCAGAACTTAAGTGTGCAATTGATTTTTGTTTGACGTAAAGCTACACTAACAGTTTTTGTGTAACACAGTTTGGCTCGATACACAGATCCAACGAGATGCTCCCGAATGCTCCCTGCACGAGCTGCATCACCGGAACATATTAAAACGTGACTCACTGAGACCATGTTGGCGTTGAACGGGAGAGTTAAACTACTAAATGTTTCATTCCAAAACTTGCACACAGACAATAAGAACCGTATGCAAGACATTCCACACAAGTGAAAAACTCTCCTCTGCTTGCAGCGCTAAGAGTTTCAATTAATAATTCTGATTATTTTTATTCACAAGCTCATTGTGCAGTGCAGAAATGGTTGCCATGTTTGGCAATGATGATTCAGTTCTCCTGTGTATTACGCATTTATATGTAGATCTTGTGTTTGTTTCTTTTTCTTTTTCAATAAAGAAAACAAAAAAAGTCTCTTTGGATGTTATATAATCTTTTCAAAAGCCGTAGACGGACGCAGCGACTAGTTGCACCAGTATTCAGAAGCATTTCTATACACATAGAGTCAAGATAAGGCAATCAATGGACCTGCTTATGATTTAAATATTAACAAATGTCACATGGCTTCAACATCAAAAATGACACATGGCTAAATTCCAACAACATGAATTCACAATAAATACGCTTAATAATTACGAGGTTCTATAATGTTGATTTGTGATTAGATTAAGGCGTTTACTCAGATTTTTATATATATATATATATATATATATATATATATATATATATATATATATATATATATATATATATATATATATATATATATATATATATATATATATATATATATATATATATATTCAATTTATGCAGTATTGTAGTCAAAATCAGTTTAACATGACTGCATTAACATGCCAACTTTCCAATTATTATTTGCACTCTGAAAACTATATATTTCACATGAAAGCCAACAACGGCGCTAAATAAATACAAAAAAATATAATACACCGATTACAAATCTCACATTGATATAAATGCATTGTTCATTCAATCACACTTTTACTGGGTAACATAAAACAAAGCATGCAACATGCAGTAATAAACTAATTAGCAAACATTTAAAAGCATAAATCTTAAAAAGTCAAATGTGGCGTGACACAGTTTCCTGTAAGTCTAACGGCTCGATGGCAGAAATATATCTTGAGTTTATTTTTGAATATTTCTCAGAGGCTGCAGTAACTTTACCCCACATGTGTCGGTATTTAGTAAATATGAAGTATTTAGTAAATATGAAGTATCGCGCCGTGGTCTTTGTCATGTTTGCGTTCTTGCCGCCGTTGAGTCGTTTTGCCTGTGAGGCAATTATCAGCAATGAGGGTCAGACATGAAGCATGAATGCTACTCGAGACTACAGATGTTCAAGGCAGCTAATGTCAAAGGCTTCTTCTTCCAGACTGGTGCTGAGGTATCCACGCTAAGCATTCCATGTTTGACCCGAGTGAGCGAGCCGCCGGGCTTCATACGCGCCTCTTCTAAACGCTTCTCTTTTCTCAGTGGGAACCTTTCCAGCAGAGTAATACTGCCACCAAGAGAGAAGGTCCATCAGTTTCATGTAATAACAGTAACATTTCTCTTGTTATAACAATATATTTGTCTCATCATATCATACATTAACATGTCATTTTATTGTTGCTACGATTTTACTGTTATTACCACACTCAGTTTATTTTTATAAGATATTATAGTACAGTATGTCATCATATTAAAGGATATATATTGTTGTAACAAGAAGATCCAGCTATTTATTGTCATTATTAATTTTGTCTATCAGATTAACTTTCAGATTTATTGTTTATTTTATAATTTTCCACCCAAAGATGTTAAGTTTATGACCAAATGGTAAATCAGAAATCGTCAAACTCCCAAATATATTTGGCATTTCTACTCTAACATTTGCTTGTTTACGTTCTGTGGATTTACTAATTGATTAATTGATTAATTGAAGTCCAAAGAGAAGACTATTATGTGTTCGGCTCATGGTATTGTTCCTCTGGTCGCGCGGGGGGAAGCTTTATTCTGCGGCACCCTCCAACAAAGATACCACGACGCTGAGGAAGAGCTATGCGTTGTGGAGTTCGTGCTCTCTGCCGGTTTTGCCGACCGCATCGGGATTGGAGAGGGGGTCCAAATCGGCAAACAGGTTGAACCACGCCGAGAGCTCATTGGATGTCCCCGCTTTCTCTGTAAAAAAAAAAAGGAAAAATGAGTAAACTTAACTCAAACACACTGCCTAAAATACCCCCCCCCCCCACTTGTCCTGTAAAAGTCTGCCTGTGGCTGATATCCAGAATTATGAATGGAAGCGACCCACAGATTCTACCCATAAACACAGGTTTCCAGTTGGGTACGTCTCGTTGAATGAGTTAGTCTCGTTCAAGTCTTGTCATCTGGTTTGCTCGTTTGGCCCCGGACCTACCTTTCACTGCTGGCTTAGAGGGGTTCTGATTGGCTCCAGATGAGTGGTCCTTCGGCCGGGCGCCGGCCTGCGGAGCGACGCCGGCCCAATCTGAAACGTAGGACACGGATTTTAGATTTATATCGTCACTCTTGTTACACACTTGCTGATGTGGAAGAATATTGTGTAATAGACGCACAAACGAGCAAGAATCCAAACGTGTATCATGGAAAGATCCCACATGAAGTAATTAGTGGTTTATTAGACACAGGCCAGAAGTTGCAATAGCAACTTTTGAGGTTTTGTTTCAGGCAAATTTATTTTGTTTTCGTCCTTTTGTGCATCTAGAAAAACCAGTATGAAGCAGCACTAAATGCCAGCAGGGAGAACACTGCAATGTGCTGTTGATATTGCATTTAGTAACAATTTATGCTCCAAATACAGGCTTAAAGTACTAAATAGACTTTTGTATCCGTTGGATATTGTTTGTACATTATGATGCTTCAGCGCCAGCATCCTATACTAGTGTTACCTTTTTTGTACCCCCCCCCCCCATTTAAATTTTCTGCATGTCCAGATGTTTAAGCAGAAATTCATTCATTATTTTATACAAGGAAAATCCTTTCGAACTGTTTTCCATTGCTTTAGTTTAAAGGCTTTGGATGCGACTACAGCTTCACATCTTATTGGATGCATCTGAATGTGCTTGACTCTTGATTTGGGGATTTTCCTCCACGAAGATTTGTTCTAGCTTTGTTTTACATTCTTGGTCTCGAGCCATTTTACTGTCGATCCAGCTGTTCGGGCCGTATGGTCGAGATCAGTCACGATTTCTGACTCTGGACCAGATTCCTTCCAGGATTTTGGTCAGATGGCTGTTGTGACCTTTGGTCTCTCTCTCTCTGTACCCATTGGATGTTTCTTTCAGGAGTCACTTTTTTTTGATCACCAGAATCTCTGCTGTTCCTCCTGCAAGACCAGCCAAAACACCTGGTATTTAACTTCCCACATCAGCCTCTTGAATGAGCTTCTTCCTGCTCAGTCTCCCAGACTAGTTCCACGAGCATGTCATGAGAGTGTGCAGCACTCTTTCCATATGTAGTGGTTTAATAACATCAACATGAATTTGAGTGTCGATCGGTAGGTGCGAGTTTCGAGCTGCCAAAAGTTATTTTGCGCTCACAACTCAGTCCCTGCCCGTGTGCTACATGCACTCACTGACCGACCACAGCTTGAATTGGCTTTATGCTCATCCGGTGCTTCACAAAGTTTTGCATTCACGCCGCTGCGATTGAATTCTGTTGACTGCTCTTGGGGCAACATATGGTGACGGTTTCTGCTCTGTCGTCCTGAAATATGGACTTTAAACTGAAATACCAATTGAACTCAAGCAGGTTGAATATGTTCTGACGGAACCGATTGATCAGGCCCGAGTGTGCTTCGTTGACCAGCTGGACCCTCGGCCTCCCTTTCAAAACTCATCTCCATCTCGCCTGCCACGGATCCCATTGACCGCATTGACCTGTTCTCCTTCCAGACTTCTTTTTGTCAGCTTTATGGTTCTACTGAGGAAACGCATCCTGTAGTTTTTCATGTCTTGATGCCTTTTCTAGTGGCGCTACTCAACCCTCCAAGCTGGAAACGGACAAAATCAACACAACCAGATGAGGTGCTAGCAGCTCGTACCCAGGCCCAGACGCAATGGAAAGTAGTTGGCAATTACCTCCTGGTAAATGTAATTGCTATGTTATTATACCCTCCTTCTATTACATCGACAGACGTGGGTTTTATAAATGGTTTTAAAGCTTCTCTCTGTGTGGTGTAATGGGAAAATATGTCATAGTCATGTGAAGTTTTAAAGAATATAAGTACTAAAAGTGCAAACACAAAACAGTAGTTTCAGTAGAAGATTTTAATTAGTTTTGTGTCCCGGTGTCTTATCTGTTATCTTGTACACTGTTTCTTTCTTGGTAAGCCGGAGACACAGAGAGGCCTTGACTAACAGACGTCCTTTGTCTGGAATACTTTTACTTCCTTTGTGACGCATTATCTGAAGTTGTAAAGGCGTGAACCTTTGCATGCATAAATGATGTTCAATATTGCATTTCGTCGAAGGTTTCACGCAGTCTACTGAATACGTGGTTGCTGTGCTTTCTTCCCTCTTGCGCAAGAGAATAAACGGAAAAAGACAACTTTGAATCTTCTGATGACTTCATTATTAATTTGAGAACATAAACTCTCTCTCCTCCAGATGAACCTAGACATTAGCCACCGCAGTGGTCGAGTAGTTTTTTGCATTTGTTAATGCACTCATTCATGGGAAAAACGATGGAAGTTATTTTTTAGTTTTCAGGCGTATTAATTCCGCCTGAGTGCTTAATTCAATTAGTATAATTGTGGCTTGTTTAGATGTTTTTAGCGAGACGAGAACGGTGGAAACCTCAAGTGGTCTAATTTTTGACACAGAAAGCTGAATATATTGAAAACAAAAGAGCGTTTTGCACAGATCTACCGGTTCTCTGGCTCAAGCAGACGAGTATGTTCTGACCTGAGAGGGAAGACTGTTGATTGTTGAAGCTCTGGTCGAACAGGTGAGACGGCAGAAAGAAGGAGCTTTCCATTTGCTGGGCCTCCGCCGGGCGACCCGACGCGGCGCTCGTTCCCTCCTCGGCGTCTCCGAACACTTCCGTCCACTCCCTGGAGAAGTCGCCCTCTTCCACAGACATGCTGCCCAGGATCTCGTTCAGTAAGGCCATGCTGTCCCTCTCCTCCCCCTCTAGCTCTGGATAGGCAGAGAGATGATCCTCATTCCCTACGATGATCAGGCAAAGCGATCAGAGGACTGAAACAGCAGCGCATCATTACATCGTAACACTTCAGAATGTTACTGATGATTTGGTAGCTTATGTTTGTGTCTCATTTTCCCAAATACTTCACATTTTTATTCAACGGTTTTGTAGTTATTCTACATTTCTTTGCTTTGCTTTTGTAAATGGTAGCTACTATAGGTGTTAAAGGAGTTTCTAAATGCAGTTTATTTCCATTATACATTATACTATAATCACATATTGCTGTATTTTACCTTCTGTGGTCGTGTCGCTGGTGTTTTCATTTACTAGTGAGATGAGTCTGTAGATATGACAAACGGAAGATCAGTTTATAACATTGTCACGCAAACATAAAGCAGCAGCCGTGTAGAAATACTGTTTGTATTCAGTCCGGACTGGTCGAGTGTTCATCAACATGATCTCTGTTTGCACGTGTTTGGTCTACCTGCACGAGACGAGATCGAGACGAGATAACTCACTGGTCGTCTGTGCTCTCGGCTTTCTTTCCATCGTCGGCCTCTGCTTTACTTTTCTTCTTCCCTTTCTTCTTCGCCAGCTTGTCCATGGGGCCTTGTAAGGTCTGAAAGAACAACCGAGTCGCTGATTATAGTTATTGGCCGATTCTCAAGCTGGAGAACTACTTCAGATCTCATCTGTGCAGGTCGAGAGGCTCGCTGACCTTAAGAGCGGAGAACTCGTAATGCTGACAGCCCTTGAAGCTCTCATGAATGGCCGCCATAGTGTGGGATGTCTTCTCCCAGAAGTGCAAAAGTGTCGTCTGTAAACAAGCAGAGGCCGCATGTTCAGCCGGTCACATCGGTTCACTCGTCTCCTCGCCCGGTCCGACAGTGCAGTGTCTTCGTTCAACGGCGTGTATGCAAACAGCTGCAGTTCATTATACCTGATATGTGGTTAAAACGTGAGAGAGGAGGTTGCAGCGACTGGCTCCCAGCAGGTCCACCTTCTGGCAGACGTCATTCTTCAGCTTGTCAAAGCTCGTTTTGGTCGTGCGCACCTGGGCCTGAACCTGAGATTCATATGAAGGATAAGAAAATGTCCCGACTGAAGATAAGCAGCCGGTATTATGTGTCACACGGGTTTGAACGGGGGAACACAAACACTGGAGTTCACTTTTGTGCACGTGTCGGCAGAAAAGAGCATGCTGGGTTCTTGATTAGTATATTTAGAATCAATTGACCTACATTCTGTGGTGCGTTCTGCCCTCTAGTGGCATCGTGTTGTAACAGTTGTGGCGCTTGTGTGGCCTTGGGTATTGCAGCAAATATTGGCTTAAACAATTTGTTAATTACTCGTTTATTTGATGATATTTTGAAAGTCTTGACAAGTAAATATCTTTAGGGATGAAGCAATGAGACGTCTCTTTCGGGCTCAACGTGTCAACAATGTCTGCTCAACTCGTCTGACCTTGGGATTCTGCCGACTTGTGCAGTGCGATGGACAAACCTTGCGAAATTTCTCCATCTGCTTGTGAGTGTCTGGATCCAGCTCCTGCGACGCGTCCTTCATCCAGAGCAGCGCGCCGCGGTACTCGGTCCTGGACTGCTCCATCCGGTTCACCGTCAGCCACGTGTCCGAGATCGCCCGGTAGCGAAATGTTTCGACCTCCTGGTACAAACGGCACAGAGGTTTCCTCAGAGCCAATCTGCACAGGGATGAAGAGTTAAATCAGGTATTAAGATGCTGCATGCGACACGTTATCGTTCCCACACAATGTTACTGGAACATAAGCTATGCTGGCGTTAAAACCTCTTCTGAACTTTGTAGTACATGATACAGTTTGCGATCACTTGCGTGCACGAGTGAGTGTGCACCTCTGTGTCTGTCCACGGCTAATCTCACATTCTGCTGCAGCAACCTGCACAGTATTTTGGGTGGCCACTAATGGCTGCATGCTAAAGGACCTCTCGAGGTTGTGGTGACTCCTTTTAAGACTCGTTTTATTCTGCCATCGACTGCCTGCTTACTGCTCGCTCACCACTCCTAACCGCGAGTGAGAACATGTGTATTGCATGTCACCTTTGTTGGGAGGAGAAGCAGAGTGCTTTCCCCGTGGCCTGCATGATCTTTCCAGCCCTGGTTTTATCCTGCGAGCCCTGGGAGCGCAGGAAACGACCCAGTTCATTCTCCTCCTGGGAGAGATCTGCACAGTAGAGATCGTAGCAGAAGATGGACATTCATGTGGACTCTGTGGACGGTTCATACTTTTTTTTTTTTTTTTTAATTATTATTCGTTTTCCCACCAAATACTTACAGCAGATCCTCCTTTGGTACTGCTCGATGACCTTTAGCAGCTCCATGCATGTTCTCTGGATGGAGTGAAAGACCTGCAGAGTAGAAAGTCACAATGCCTCATCATTGTGGGAGTTATTATCAGTTAATAAGACCTGTTATGTAGTACACTGCCTGAATATTTTGAGTTATTTTCAAGAAGATAAATAAGAGATAACCAAGTCTATGTGACGCGACACTAAAGCCTTTACGAGGTAAAAGTAGAAGAGTCTAAATGTCACATCAAAGCTGTAAAACGAGCTCTGATCCCGCATGTTAATATCCAGTTTATCAGATGCTTATTGTGGCCCCGGCCTAAAGTAAGGCTGGACGTTCCAGCTTTCATGAGGTATTGATTTCACCCATTAAATTCACTTCACTCCTGAAATGGAGGCATGGATGACGGGAGGGGGGAGGGGGGAGGGGGGGGGGGGGGGTTGGAGAGGCAGCCTAATGTAGGCTTTAGGCCCCAAGCAAATGCTGGCATCGTGTGAATCAAAACGCTATTTTAGTCGGCGCCTGAAGGGAAAGAATCGACGATGTTTCTGCAAAGCGACTTTCTTTTACCCGAGTTACTTAACGTACAACTGTTTCAAAGTCCCTCCTCACCTCCAGCTTGCCGTCCAGATCCGCATCAGACGCCACCACGTGCTCGTCCTCCTTCTTCCCGGTGGCCTTGATGAGCGTCTGCTTGGTCTTCCAGTACCGCTGCTGGAACTTGTTCACCACAGACGAGTCTTGGCTTTGGATGAAGCGGTCGAGATAGTCCTGAGGGTAGCCGCTGCAGTGACACAGAGGTTGGACCACGTGTTGTGACGGGTGAACTGTATTCTTTACATTCTGAGAAGAACTCGGGTTGTAAACAGAGGTTTATACTCACAAATGTCCTCCCTCCATTTTCTGAGATTCCCTGTGGAGGAAGCAGAGCGACTTCAATACCGATCTGAGAACAGAGATAGTGAGGGTTGTGTAACGGGGCCTGGGAACAGTTGTGACACTATTTTTATATTTTTATATTTTCTCTTTTTTTTGTCAGCTGAAAGCTTATGAATTGGGAGTTAAAATCAATACCACGTTATTATTATTTTACTGATATCGATACGTCGCAGTATGACAAATGTATGAAGAACAATAACGAGAGATTTTAAATGCAGCGAGCTTTGTCCCATTGTTGGGCGTTACCTTGAAAAATCTCATGAACAAAGAAACTAGATCATATTTCAGCTGCGCTGACTACATAATGCTTTTTGAACTCGACAAACTTTAACTGATTATTTCCAAACCCAGAGGGGCCTTCATCCAATATTTGTGACCTCCCTTGTGTTTATTTACAATTTTATCTTTGCTGTATTTTATCTTTGATAAAAGTAAAGTTTATTATAGTAATTATTGTTGGATTCGACATTGACTGATGTCTGATGTTGATGTTGATGACTGATTGACTGATGTTTCTATATGTCATAATAAGGTGTGACTGATATGTTTCTATATGTCATAATAAGGTGTGACATATGTTTCTATATGTCATAATAAGGTGTGACTGATATGTTTCTATATGTCATAATAAGGTGTGACATATGTTTCTATATGTCATAATAAGGTGTGACTGATATGTTTCTATAAGTCATAAGGTGTGACTGATATGTTTCTATATGTCATAATAAAGTGTGACTGATATGTTTCTATATGTCATAATAAGGTGTGACTGATATGTGAACATTTTCATGTAATTTTGTAGCTTTAGATAAAACGTTGACACCACCACATGTTTTCCAGAAGCGCATCACCTGCTGTCCATCAGGGACGACATGAATAAATAATCTTTTTTTAATTAATTTTTTTTACATACGCGTCACGACTCATTTTAATGTGCTGGGTTATACGATGCGATGCAACACACGCGTGCACCTCGATAACAAAGAAATGCATCGTGACGAATGTGCAATTATATGCGAATAAACCAGCGCATATAGACAAATACGGATAGAACCGCAATACATCGAACAACGAACACGCCGCCTGGCTCGCTGCACTGCGCGGACACCGAGCATCGCCCGACTATCGCACAGTTATCGCAATACAAATGAGAGAATATCACAATAACCGCGTGACTCGTACCTGCTGCCATGCACTGTATGCGATGCTGCTTATAATCCTCCCATCGCGCTGCGGCTGTAGGCCCGTCTGCTCGGTGCGCGTGTACACACAGCTGCTCGTTCACTTCAGCACGCAGCACAGCTGACGTCATTCAGGGTGCGCTCCTTGCTGACGCGCATCACGTTAGGATGTTTGTGCACATAAACACGGACTGTCTCGTGAGTAGTGGGTTTGTGTAGCATTGTGCAAACCGGTTTCATAGTTGTAGACTAAACGACAGTAATAACAGCAATGATGATTCAAATGGTAATATTAGCAACAAAAATAACATTCATCATAACAAAAGTAATACAACAATAATAAATAATATGTATTGGGTATAAAGATATGAAATAATAGATGTATTCATATACGGGAAGTGAAAAGTTAGCACATTTAAAATGATGTATGCTTTGCAATTTATTATAATTTCTTATTTATTGCCACTTAACTTTATTCTCTCTGAGCATTGGGTATGTGTCCTGTCACTTCCAAGGTCTCTAAACAAAATGTTTTGATTAAAATGTTTTGATTAAAATGTTGATTAAAAAAAAAGAGAGATTTTAGAACAAAGGACTGACCGCTATAAGTATCTAGATAAGTTCTGAAACAATTATAGATTACTTGATTAGTCGATGGACAGAAACAGAAAACGACTGTTTTGGTGTCTGATTAATTACTTCAGTCATTACAAATTTAATGAAAACAGTCATTAGTTGCAGCCCTACTTAATATAAGATCAAATAGTGTTAATGGTCTGCGTTCTCCCTGCAGTTCTGTATCTGTCCAAAGGATGGCAGTGTAACACAATAACAGAAGAGCAGTGCACCTTTTCATAGTCTCCTCTCTCCTGTTGAGGGCCCCCGAGCTTTCATCTGTTGGCTTCAATTTATTTCATCACACTATACTGCAGCTGATCTAATGGCATGTACATTTTGTTGTCACCTAAAGGGAGTTTCTTGTCATGCTCCAAATTGATGTACCCGTTTGTAGCCTTGGACAGTATTTGTGTCTCGGGGAGTGTGTGAGCAGCATACCGACGCGTTTACTGAGAGTAGGTGTTATTTAAAAACGGGAGATTGTGGATTTATATTGTATGTGCTTTGCAGACTTAATTTGATTATCACCGAAGGATCGTGGAACCCTTTGATCCTTGAACCCCCCCCCCCCCCCCCCCCCCCCCCCCCCCCGAGGTCACTTTCTGCACAATGCAGCTGGTTTCCTCTGTGCACTACGGAAACGAGCATGCTCTGGTTGTTTTGCATGGTTGGTATTGTGATACGGTTTGATTGCCGAACGTAGATTCTCCAGCAGGCCGTGGCGTCTTTCCAAACCCTGACCCCTGACAGCATCTGAAGGCCTGTGAGACGAGCGGTTAGCTGGACGCGTCTCTTAAGGAGAGGATATTATCTCCATGAAGACCGGTGTCCTTCACCCCATCTGATCCTCCTCCCGCACTCACCCGCCGTATCTTCACATCCAAGATGGCATCGAAGCAATTTGAGTTCACTTAAGTAAGACGGGAAAACAATCAGGGCCTTAAATTAAGTGACGCTGTTCGGGGGGTGTAATTCAATCAGGACAGAGTCAGAGAAGTTCCTCTCTGATATTGATCAGGGACGTGCGGCGCCATTGATTTCTGTACTCCGGTGCTTTGCTTCATTCGAGAGCTGTTCTTTGTGTTTTAGAGCCGCTTCTTTCATATTCCGCCGTCGTCTGCTGCACGCCGGCTGATGCCAGAATGGCCACAACACATTGAGTCGCATCTTTCTGGGACATGGTCTGAACCAGACTTGAGCGTGGCCTCATTATGAACATTATGAAGGTTTGCAAACCCCCCCCCCCCCCCCCAGAGCGTTCAACCTGACCCAAAAATTGCTCAACTGACTGTTTTTCTTCTTTTTTTTCCCATCTGCAGTTATGTGTGGTGATGGGGAACCGTGACATTTACATTTGCACCACTCCGATGTGATCCTTTGCTCGGCGCGGGTTTTCCGACACAGACTGTAGCTCAAAACAGGTCACAGGATCAAAAAAGTGTCTCTAGCCTGAAGGAGCCACTGAATCGATCCTTTCCATTTCTGCACCAAATGGTATTTCCTCTCTCTCTCTCGCTCTCCCCCCCCCTCTCTCGCTCTCTCACCAGTAACTTGCTGGAACACATTTAGATCCTGAGTAGAACTCCTCAGTGCTCACTCATCACTCTGCGTGGTGTTTGAAGATTACTACGCTCAGAGACATCCTCACTGGGCATCCAGGCAGCTTAGAGGCCAAAATCCATAATCCCTTACCCTTCATGGGAATTCTCCATGCACTTCAACATGCTGAAATACAGCCCCGCTGCAGCAGCCACTCATGGTCGAGGAACTACTGCAGCCGGAGGCCGAGATAGATGGATGACATGTCTCAATGAATGTGAGGGAAGTGGAGGAAGTTAGATTTAAGAAATAAGTTATATACCGCAGATAGTTTCTGCCCGGAAATCTAATCCAAAATGATGTTTCTTTCTTGCGATGCCTTCTTATTTCCGATGTATG